>CM053783.1:555307426-555529926 GCA_028749045.1 Cupressus sempervirens
CACTTTCAAAACATAGGTTTCTCAGTTGGAACTTGTTCATCTTTATCTTTCTATACCTTCCCTTGGGTCTTCTTTTTGCTCAAAGTTTCCATATCCCCTAATAACGTTTTTTTTTGTTATGGTTCCAACTTTATATTGAATGTTGTAACTATCCTTTTTAGGGTTGCCATAACTTCCTCTCATCATGTTGCTTTCTTGCCAGCACTTCCCCTTGTCGCATGTTACCTTGTTCCTCCTTGGTTGGACTTGTACGACGCATTGAACATAAAATCCAAGTTCATTTGACTAGATGAAGGCTAGATGAACTTAGCTACGGAGTGAAATGAAGTAGTAAATTTTTTGGTCAAATGAACAAGGGGAATGCAAGGTGCAAAGGGAAAGTAACCCCATAGCAAATTTGTTTAATTCTCACATGAGAGAGCAGATAGAGGAATCCATTGGTAGATTCTTTTTTTTTGATGACATTCCATTTTATGTAGCTTGATCTCCTTATTATAAGGAGATGATGCAGATGGTAGTGAAGGGGGGAGAACCATCATTTGTGCCACCAGGTGACCACAAATTGAGGACTATAATCTTGGATAATGAGCATGCTAAGAGCAATGCATCGATGGAGACCATTAGGGCATGTTGGGAGGAGTCTGGATGCAACATTATCATGGATGGGTGGACGAACATTAGGCATCATCCACTCATCAATGTCATAGTTACATGCTTAGAGGGTCCATTCTTTCTTAGGGTGATTGATTGTTTGGGGCATTGAAAGGATGCTGATTTTTAGTTTGAGATCCTTCGGGTAGGTTAAGGAGATTGGGCCATGTAACGTGGTCCAAGTAGTGATAGATGCTACACGTGTGCAAAGCTGGAGGGAGGCTTGTTGAGGCAACATATAGACATATTTGGTGGACTTCATGTTATGTGCATGCCATGAACAATGCACTAAGGGCCCGTTTGGTAGTAGGAATTGGACTGGAATACGAAAATCTAAATACCTGCATTCGTAAATTAGGCGTTTGTTTGTAAAATGCAAAAATGTAAGTAGAATTTGTGTCTTTTAATTTTACCCCAAAATATGCATAATGCCCTTCCTAAAAAAGGTGGAATTAGAATAGCTTATTCCTATTCCTCTTTTTTATAAGCTCAATTTGATAGGTTGTCAGGTCTGTGACATTGCCTTGCATTTATTCCATGGCATTTCTGGATGGCCAAGAGAAGTTATCTTTGTTTTTCTGAAAACAGTTCGGCGAGAGTTCGAATCGACTGGTAGTATGATAAATTCCACATCTGTATGATAAATTCCACAACATCTGAGTTACATAGTTGAGATTGACTAGGCAACCACAATAAATGTAATTCACTGGTCTCTTCTGCATTTTTTCCCGCCTCGTTGTCTGCTTGTTGCTCGTTTCCCCAATTGAGTGAAGTTGCTGCTAAAACCTCAATTTGAGTTGGTTTTTAAACTAAAATAATAGGGTTTCATTACAAAATAAATAATGTGTTTTAGCTTGTGTATTTTGGGTCTTGATAGTTGAGGCACTCAAAGTGATAGCGAGCAAAATGAAGATATCTAAATGGGATTTCAGTTTGGATCCTTGCAACAATGACGATACAAACTAGTGTACTCTTTCTGACACAGCTGGCCTGCTTGGGGTCAAGTGCAGCTCCGTTTTTGACCAAAATACCACTTGCCATGTCGTTGAGCTGTATGAAATCGTTTATTTTCCCTCTCGGTTTTGAAATTGTCTCTTTTGCCTCTTGGTTTTGAAATCGTCTCTTTTGCCTCTCGATTTTGAAATCGTCTCTTTTCCCTCATTTATGGAATGCAGAATAATGTTGTATGAAGATGATAAATCTGATTGTATCCATTGAAAAACAAACATGAGGGTCCTATGAAATTTTGGATTCCAGGTCAACCAAATAGGACCAAGTGATACTCCATAAATTATTTTAAGAATGCGCAAATTCCAAAAGTGAACTTATTCCAGCATAGCTGATTGCTTCATTCGATAATTCTTGCAATCAAATGGGCCCTAAAGGACATGAGGAAGATTGACTAGATTAAGGGAGTGGTCAACAATGCTAGAGATGTATAGATGTATATCTGCAACCACCATACTTCACTTGTAGTCTTTAGGAGCTTCGGAAGGAGTTCTTGAAACCTATTGAGACCAAATATGCATCCTATTCCATTCTTTTGGAGAGAATGCTTGAGTTGTAGAAGCCATTGCAACTCGTGGTTATGACGAATGAGTGGAATTGATGGGATGGGTCCAAGACAAAATAGGGAAGTAGGTTGAAGGATATAATAAAGAGTGATGTATTTTGGAGTGAACAAAATACATAGTCTCTATCATCAAGCTTGTTTTTTGGTCATCAAATATGGGGATGGGGATGCACCTACACTTGGAGAGGTGTACGAGTGCATTGATTTTATGCTTGGAGAGATGAAGGAAGTTGTGCGAGAGGAAAACCCCACTTTAGCCTTCCACAATGAGCACAGTCGGCCTATTATTTAGCATAGATGGGTTAGCCTAAACACTCCCTTACACATGGCTGCTTATGCATTCAATCCAAAGTCGTACATGCCTAGGCCTGATAGAGTTACACCACTTCAGGATGATGAGGTGATTTATATAATGCTACTCATTGTGTGGGTAGGGTAGGCGGGCAATTGGAACTAAATCTTGCTTGCCTTATAAATCTTTTCATAACTAGCATCTTGTATTTGCTAATACTTTGAATTTTTTATTTTTTAGGTAAAAGAAGGGTTCTTCAAATGCATTGATAGGATGTGTGAATCTGAGACTACTGGGAAGGTTTGCATTGAGTGGATTGAGTCGCTACTCTTAGGGGTTATAACGGAGCGGCAAAGGCGGATATAAAAACTATGGCACAGGAGGATATGATTTTGTGGTGGTTTGCTCATGGATCAAAATCTTTGACTACTACACAAGCCATTCGTTTGTAAACTTAGGTACGTAGTTCCTCAGCTTTAGAACCTATTTAAACTTTTAATTTTTAATTTTTTAAGCCCTTAGGGAATGTAAGAGTTTTTCATTTTTCAATTTTTCCACATTGGTCATTTGTTTGCTATCTCAGTTTTGTAGTTCCTTGGCTTTTGAGAGCAACTTGTCTACTTATATCTTCATCCACTCTCATAAGAGGAACAAACTTACCTCTGAGAGAGCAAAGAAGCTTGTGGTTGTACATAATGTCTTATGTATCAATAACTAGAGGACATGTGTGTACGAGGAGAGCCCAACAATACGATTGGAATGTAGAGCCAAAGCAGCCATCACAAATTCACGAGGATGTGGATACTTCAGATGTATGGCTAGTTGGTGTTTCTTTTGTGGCTGTCGTTCTTGGAGAGTCTGATAGTTCTCATGCTGATGAGTTTCATGATCTCCCGGGGGATGATTAAAGGCATACTTGCCTTCACTGCACTTGGCATTTTGATTTTGTATACTTGTAGTTTGTACTTGTTTCGATATCATGGCACGTGATATGCAATGTAATCATTGTTATGCCATATGATCAAATACTCATACTATTGGTATTTATTATATAATAGAACTATTTTCTTTGCTGATTTGACTATTTAAAATTTTACTGGTCAATTTTTTACTCTTTTACATCTCTATATCTTATATTATTATACTTTTTTTGTAACTAGCATTTGAAGTACCATATGTATAGTATATAGTATATACTACCCCCTTGTCCCTTGTTGTCATCCCCCCACTATCCCAAATTGAGGCCCCTCTATCCCGCTTCCCCAAAAACTTGGGTCCCTATTCTGACACCTCCATCCCCCAGGGCAATGTAACTATGGGTTTTCTCTCTCCTACGACATCAATACACTACAATTTTCTTGTTCTTAGTACAATATGTTCTATCTCTTGTACGACATTAGTACATTTCAACTTGCATGCCGTTCGTATGATATTGACCATATGCCATATGATATCATTGTCTTCCTCCACCATACGTATTCCCTGTCACTTTACGACTGCCTCTCTTACTAGGCTTTCCTTGCGCACAGTTCATACGATGTATGGTATGCTCTTCCTGTTGCTTGGACCATACAACTACTTCTACTTTCTTCCTTGGCCTTTGTGCCATTAACTTTTTTCTTCCACCTTCATGTGTTTGTGTATTGAAGTCCTTGGGCTTCCCTCCATTTATTGAGTCTCGTGAGATTAGGGTTTCCATGTATCACCTTTCTTTTATAATGAAGACTGTTGGTTTTAGTTTGCTATAATCCTCATTTTTTAATCTTTCTCCTCCCTTTCTATCTTTACTTTTCTTTCATTCAAATTGCATTGACTTTAGTTCATTTGATTTTTCTGAATTTCAATATTTTCAAAGGGTCGTACCTTTTAATTTTTCTGATTTTTGTAGTCTCCCTCTTGGTGGTACTACTTTAGTGTGTTTCCCTTATAGTTTTTTAAAGTACCCTTTCTTTATGGCTTTTTTGCATTTTACTTCTGTGTAACATGCCATTTTCCCTAAGCCAAATGAATAACCATATTGTAAAGTAAATTTAGCTTTTCATAAGAGAATAACATAAAGGTAGTTACATTCATTACTTCACTTGAAAGGGACAACTATCAACTGCTTAATTTTATGAGTTCACATTAAAGGAAACTACTATAACATCCATTTATAATTACTTTCCAAGTCTATTAACAAGCATCAGAAACAGTGTAAAGGATATATTAACTATTTAATCAATAGCCTACTGAATTATGAAAATGAAGTATACAAAGGAACACATATCATACATGCAACAGAAGATAGTCACTGTGTTGAGCAAGCCTCGACATCTGGTGAAGAGGAGAAGCATTGACATGGGCTTAACCTCCCAACCGAGGACCTTAACCTATCCCCACACAATCTCAATTGATAAAGGCCCTCCCTGCCCCAGGGTTAGGCTTGGGGCATCATGGTCTTGCCACCCAAGCATTCTGTTGTTAGAGTGTCGGCTAGGTAGTAGACAAGGTAGTGGAAATCCTCCAACAACCTCCCCTCTGTCAGCTAGCACTTTGACCTTTAGTGATTGTTGTGACAAGCATGCCACTAACCTACCTTGGCCAAGGATTTCAGTGGGCTGCTATTTGTGCCTGATCACTCACCGCTCGACTTGACAACAAGAATTATATATTGGATAACCATGAGCTGACTCAGTAATACTTATACAATTTAATGTTTTAATCACTTTCATTTATTCTTATAGGGATATTTCTTCTCCCACCCATTATTTACTTGACCCTTTTGGTCTTGGGTGCATCCTAGGAAATCCCGAGATCGTGTACAAATCAAGTAGCTGATTGAGTATTCAGTGTTCTTTAACATCTCGAGCTCATGGTTTTCGATGGTATACTCTTGCTTGGCTAGTCGTTCAATCCTTGACTGAGATGGTTAGAACCCATACCTGATGGCCTGTTGATGGACTTTATGGTGCCCCAATCCTTATATCCCATTTAGCAATGCTTTCCCCCCTTCGTCCTCTCCTGCATCGAAGAAGAATTTTCCCACGATAATAACATATTCCTCAAATTTAAATCAAGGTAACTATAACCAAAAAGCTATTTCATAATTATCACAACGGTAACCACCATTTCCACTACACAACTAATTTTGTAAAATAATAAATATTCTTTTACAAATAAAAATTGTAATGAACAACTAACAAATCATCTTTACATGAACAATAAAATGATCAAACATAATTTCCATTGCACATGATAGTGACATTCAACTGTTTAACCAATCCAATTGACATTCACATGAAATATATACTGCCTATATGATTATTTTAAATGGACAAAAATTTGGGATGTAACAGTTTGTCCTTTCAATTTTAGGCTTTTTTGAAGTTCATTATTTTCCTCACTTCGTTATCTTTTACGCTTTTTTCCTCATTGTGGTGGACCTTAACTTCAGACGCATATTGCCACATGCACGTGTTGGGAGGTGTTTTGTAACATTTGTTCTTGCAGAAAGTGGGTACTCTAGGTCAAATGTTTTGTCCACTAGAGGTGTGGGTCCCACTCCTTCATAGCTTCCATCAATGTACCTACCTCCTTACTCTTGGTACTTATGGAGCATTCAAAATTCTTTGATCTTAACTTTAAATAACTCACCAAAGAGAGATTTTCGCCATTTCTCAAGCAGTGGAATGCCCATTCATGAGAGAAATTTCTCTATTTCATAGCAGGCAATATGAGAGAACGAAATAGCAGTTTTTTGCTAAATCGCAGGTAGCCAGAAGTAAGGTTGTGAAATGGCGACTTCGCAATCTCGATCAAAAGGAGCCAAAAAATGGCAATTTTTTGCTAGATCACCGAGGCTGGAAATACAGGATGCGAAATGACGAAAGTCTCTAACAATGAAATATGGAGTTTCATTTTTCGCCACTTCGCAAGCATGTGTTCTTAATTGATTATTGAGCGGACAAGACAAATTAAAAGAATGTTTTCAATGATGTATGAGGAATAAATAAGAAAGGACAGTTGCAAATTTCAAGATTTAGCATGTGCGAAATGTCTTTGAGAGGCATTTGGAATTAAATGAGCTTTAAATGTGTACTCTATATGATGCTTGAAGATGACTAAATTAACATCATACAATCCTTTTTGTCTTTTATGACTATTAGAGAAAATGTGGTTGCCTGCTAACAATGATGCGAGGAATGGAAATTCCCAACCTGTAATGCAGCTGAATTTATCAGATGCACATGAAGACCAGCTTGATATAACGAATAGCTTGCATGCAGCGGCCTGGGAATTGCGCAAAAGTTATGCCAGATACTAGAGTGATTGTGTGGAGATTGAAAAGGAAGAGGACAAGGCTGAATTGCAAGAGATGGTCAATGTATTGGGAGGAGAAAATTGTGAAGGCAAGAATTAGATGGATCTTCTATGAGCACTTAGGATGATTTAAATAGTGTGTTAATATTTTGGTCTTTTTTTTATTGTAATTAAATGTGTTTTAAGTTGCATTAGTTTTTAGTTAGCTATAGTTATGAAAAGGTCTGAAGCTTTGTGGCACCCTTTCATTTACTATAAGAAAAGGTACCAAGACCTTATAGGAGATAGAGATATAGTAAAAGATCAGAAGATACAAGATAGATGATTTTGCAGTTTTGATAGGCATATGAAATTGAATCACGAGTCAATTGGACTTCCTTTTTCGAAATTAATATAAAATACTCTACTTTTCCATTCCAACTTGGAAAATTTTATGTCTAGGTACTTGCATCAGAATTGTCCTCTAGGATTTCTTACTACTGTCTGATAGATTGAACACGGTATATAATCTTGATCATCAAAATTGCATACGAAAACTGTCTATGCAGTCTTTGTCTGAATTGGTCTTCCTTGTTGAAGTTAAATTCAATTAGACTAGGGCTTGTGCTTTAAGTTCTCCTTCCAGTAGTTGATGGTTTATGAACACTGTCTCCTAAGAGTTTGATGATAATAAACTAGAGTAAGCTTGACTGTATTTTCCTACAGTTAGATGAGGGACTGGTCTTAAAGTGTTTGTTTCATTGGAGTTGATATACTTTTGAATTTTGGCAAGTTTATTGCCTCATTCATCTGCAGTTCATCCAACATTAATATTCATACATACATTCAGTTTGCTTTAAAGAATTTCAAAGCATTCAAATTTGAAGTTTTGATTTGTTGTAATAATTTCTTGCCATCTTGAGAAGCATCAGTAAGTTTACTTCAAAGCTATTTGCTATAAAAAGCCTCTAGTTGATTGGTTGTGGAAGAGGAATAGGTTTAAGGTCCTACAAAGCCTGAAGTGAAGGAGAGTTGGATCATAGTTGATCACTCTTGTTCATTGGCCAAGTCTAATTGGAGACCAGAATTGAGGAGGCAAGCTCATAGGATTTCCAATCTGTTGATTTGGGTACCAATAGGTACCATACAACTTCCTTTTTATCCATGGTTGGGGGTCTTGCTGGGTTTGGTACTACCCTTCATAATGCATTTGACTTGGGTCGGACGACTCTTCTTGTCCTTGGTGCACTTCTCAATGAGTTGATCCACATACCCATCTCTTTCGGAGATAAATAGGTCATCCGTCTTTATTACCATCTTCAAGCGTGGTCCAAGGGTGGCGCCATACTCCTCTAGGTCAATTTCTTCCTCCATGACCTCACACTTGATTGCTTGTTCCTTTTTGCATTGTTCTTCACCTTCTTAATCAATGTCATAGGCCATAACTTCTCTTCTCCCTTCGTAGGGCACCTTCCATCCTGATATCTATTTATTCTTACCCATAGTACCAAATGTCCGAACAATGCATTTGTGAGGTGCTTGTGCACTCTAGGTTTCACAATGCCCTCCACATGCTTCCCTGCAAGTCGTTCCTCGAGAGCCATCATCAGCTTGGCTCGATCCAGGTGAATAGGCAAGATGAATTGTTGCCGCCTTTTGTTATGTTTTCCGCCATGATTAACAATAAACATAATAAGAGGATTGACTGTTATAAACTGCTTATGATGTAATTACAATCACGACTAGGATTTAATCATATGTAATGGTAAAATAACCAAGTGCTAATAAGTATCCATTGCCAAGACAAACTTATTACTCATAATAATCATATTGGTTATCATGAGTAACCATTATAAATCATGAATTACTAATCACCTATGGATCAATATTGACACCCGATCATGGATTATAATGATGTCATCTTTGATTATGATACTGAAACACATTAGTGTATGGATATATCCATACATGATGTAATATTTGGATGATTAGATCGTTATAGCAGGTATGCATATATGCATATATTAATGATGCCAATCATGGATGTGCCCATGTATACATATATATCAACGTCTTCAACATGTATCAATGATCTCAACATATGTCAATGAATTCAACATGGTGCTTATGTATGATGTGGCCATGTATATGTGCATGTATGCATATGCATGGGTATGTATGTGCATATGTATATGTATGTGTGAGCATATGTACATGTATGTATGTATGTGTATTGGTGCACATGTATGTGGATACATCATAAATGAGTGCATTATGGTAATGTTTTGTACGAATGCAAATGCAATGATGACAACTAACTACTATGCAAGATGGATATACATGACAAGGTATGATTACTTTTCCTTGCCTTATTTATACGTATGTTCTTTAGATCTAAAACATGGGATATCACAACATATCCCAGCATGTTGATTGTTACAGTGTGTGCTTCCTCTCCTAGTAGATTTTTAACTTGGACCCATTTATTGGTTCCTTAATCTGTTTGTCGTTCAAGGTGGTAAGTTTCACAACTCCATTGTTTCCCACCTCTCTTACTTTGTAGGGCCTGAGCCAACGGAACTTGAACTTGTCGGGCTTGATTTCATTACAATTGTTATATGTCAAAATTAACTGTCTTGGATGGAAATTCATTCAGCGGAGGTGTTTTTCATGCTAGAATTTTGTCTATTGTTGAGCTACTTCTGTAGCCCATTGTATTGTCACCCGATGTTCATCCAATTTTAATAGGTTAAGGAGTCGTTCTTTCAGATTTATGTGTCTCCCAATTGGTTTTCTACTTCCACTGTTAGGCTTGGTATGGTATATTCAATGGGTACCACAAAATCCTGCCCATACATGAGTTAGAAGGGTTTGTGCTCTGTAGTCATTTTGTAGGTGGTTTGGAATGCCTAGAGTGTGGCTGAAAGTCTTTCTTCCAATTCCGTATTCCACTCCACAAGTCTTATACAAGATTGACACGAACACTTTATTTGTAGATTCAACTTGTTTGTTGGCTTGAGGGTAGTACGGGCTGAATAAGTTATGGAATATCCGAAATTCTACTATCATGCTCCAAATTACCCAGTTAACAAAATGCACCCCTTAGTCACTCATGATCGATATAGGTATACCGAGTCGTGTTTACTGGGAGTGCCCTAGTACCTACTTTGTCAATTACTCAGTGGCTATCACTATATACTTGCATTTTCGTGCAATACTTACCTTGAAGAGCCCAACAAAGTCTAGGACCCTTTTAAACAACTCCTGGGCTTGTGAGGGAAATAATAGAATGAAATCTCTCTTTAATGACTTGCTCGCCTTCTGGCAAGTGTCACATCCAAGAACTCACTCT
The DNA here is from genome assembly GCA_028749045.1 of Cupressus sempervirens. Lineage (NCBI taxonomy): Eukaryota > Viridiplantae > Streptophyta > Pinopsida > Cupressales > Cupressaceae > Cupressus > Cupressus sempervirens. Next base: position 555,317,573 of record CM053783.1, read on the forward strand.
CGGGCATCGGTGTGCAAGGTTGGCTACCATGGTTCTGCGAGCAATACCTTCCATGTAGTGGTGTCAAGTCCAATGTGTCCTTCCCTGCTAACCCTTCATGAGCCTCCTTCAGTAAACTTGTGATGTCTTCCTTTGTGACACACCTAAGCAACATGTATTCAAGTCCCATCTTGTACAACAACCTACAGACGAGTTGGAATGTTTTACTTTTCATCATGAGCTTTCTCCTTTGACTTAGTGGCATTTCCTAGGAAAACATAGAAGTGGACAAATATTGGCCAATGTGCTCATACTAGGAAGGCAAGAGTGTTATCCAAAATAGATGAGCATCAGGAAACTCTTCGTTCACCCCTTTGACAGGCTCTCCTGATTTTTTTCTAGACAATTGGGCTGGAATAACATGACTTCTTTCCAAATGTATGATGATTGTGAATGTGAATTCCTTGAGTAGGAGTAGCCACCGACTTCTCTTTCTTGTATCATGGGCTTGTTTACCGAGTAAATCAATGCCTGGCGATCCACGCAGAATGTGAAGGTGTTGCATGGAGATAGTGTTCAAATTTCTGGACCACATATACCATGCCCAAGGCCTCCCATTCCATCGTATTGTAGTTCCTTTCAGCCCTTGGCAACAATCTGCTCACAAAGTATAGTGGGTGGTCCAACCCTTGTGTTGGCTTGTGCTAGCATGACACTGATGGCATAGTTCAAGGCGTATACACATACGTGGAATTACTTCTTCCAGTTCGGATATGCCAAAATAGGTGCTTTTACCAATCTAGACTTGATTCTTTGAATGCTACTTCTTGTTAAGTTCCCCAGGTGAATGGTTCACTAGTTCCAATTAGCTTGTTCAGTGGGAATCAAATCTCTTAAAATCTTCTCATAAATCGCCAGTAATAGCCAACATGTCCTAAGGACTTCACTCCCATCATATCCTCCAGGCTTTCCATCTCAATGATTACCTTTACTTTATTAGGGCATGTCTTCAATCCTTGCAGACTATATGCCCAAGTAACTTACCTTGTGGCACCATGAATTGCCACTTCTTTGGGTCGAGTGCAAGCCATGCCCTCTGACATTGTGTCGCGCCCTCCAACATTCTTGCAATGCTATGAAGTGGATTTCCTTTTGGCTATATATGGACTAATCATCCAAGTAAGCTTTGAAATTGCTGACTGAAATCTTATAAAAACATGGAGTATGATTCTCTTAAAGGTGGTGGGGGCATTGCATTCCTGAAGGGCATACTGTTGTATACATACACTCGTCTTCCATGACAAATAGTCTTCACTTTATCTTGTGCGATACTAATTTGATTGTAGCTAGAAAACCTGTCCATGAACAAGTACATCTTGTGCCTTGCCACCTTTTCCAATATGCTATCACTAAAAGGAATGGGGAAGGAATCCTTGGATCATCACGACATTAAGACATCTGAAGTTCTACAAAAATCCAGATCTGCTTGGCTTCCTTCTTTCGGGATATAACAATGGGCAACACCTAGTCACTTGTCTATACCTTGAAAATGATTATGGTGTCAAGCATCTACTCAATTTCTTCCTGAACTTTCACCACATAGTTGTTGTTCATGCGGTACAATCTCTTCGTATGGGGCACGCTTCCATTACTAAGGGAATTCCTTGAATGCACAACTTTGGTGGTAATGCCCTTGAGATCCTTATATGTCCATGCAACACGTCCTTTATTCAAGGAATATCGTGAATGCCACTGTCTTTAGTATAGGGTCCTAGTCATCCTTGAAAAGGATTACCTTTAGGTCATCCTCCTTCCCCAAGTTCACCTTTTCTATGCTCAGTTTTTCATATTTTACTGCCTTGTCCCTTTTAAAACTAGTGGGTTGAGATATCATTTGCTCTTGCCATACCTTCCTTGTATTCATCGTACTCTAGAGTATAAGTGTCCTTTTCCTCTATAACCTCTAAAATCTCCAACATGTTAAAGCTAGGGTGGAAAACTTCATAGTCCTCCATTTGGTAGTGGAACAATCCATTTTAAGGGAACTAGTTTCATCCTCTAAACAATTCCATAGTCTTAGTATCCCTTCGTCATTGAGTTCCATCCCTCCTTCCATGTCAAACTCTTCCCCTTCTGACTTGGAGTTTGTTGCTAGTTCTTGGCTTATGGCATAGTTCTATAGGTCAATGGCATATTTTCTTTCATCACTCTCAATAGAGGGCTTGTTCTCTTTCCAATTGTGATTGGTCTTTGCTGTAATGAGCCATCCCCTGCCAAGGAGGACATCATTCCCCTTCTTTTCCATTGAAATGACCACAAAGTTGAGGAAGAATTGTTTGGTCCCAATAATTATCTTCTAAGCCATAAGTGTTCCAATTGGTTTAATGCCATGCTGGTCAATGCCTACCAAATGGAAGGTTGGCGGCTAGAGCGTTGGCTTGCCTAGGGCCTTCCATGTCTCTTATAGCAATACATTTACGTCAGATCCACCATCTACAATAGTGTTGGTCAGCATATGCCCCATGATTTCCATCTCAACTACTGTGGGAGTCCTCCCGACGACAATTGCCAACAATATTGCATTCGTGGTAGCATTTGTGGAGGTACTCTTTGCGGAGTGTTATTTCTTTGCCTCATCCATCCGATCATTGTCAGTGGGCTTGCCATTCTCTTCACTTACATTGATATCACTTGTATTGTTGATTGCCACCTTTAGTTTTGGTAATGTTTCTAGTATGGTTGTCACTCGTATTGGTACAGTAGCTTGCAACATTTGTTGTATGATGTTTGCTTCAAATGTTGGACATAGGGGGTCATTGGCATTTCCATGTGATAGTCTCTGTTCTTCTTTTGTTGCTCATTCAACATCCATTTGGGCTTTCGTTAATCTTTCTCTCAGTATGCGGGTTGGGGTATGAGGCTTTTTTGCATGGAGCCTTGTGATTGCTAGAATCTCCTCTTTAGGGTGTGTGACATCTATCATATTCATCCCTTTCCTTTGTGACAATCATCTCTTTAGGGTGTGTGACATCTATCATATTCATCCCTTTCCTTTGGGACAATCAACATCCTCGTGGCTGCTTGGACCACACCACTTGGACAACATGCTTCTGCCGCCTTGCCCATATGATAGTCCTGTGCAAAGTGGCCCCACTTATTGCATCTTTGGCATTGTATCATGGGCTGCCCCTTTGCATTGTGTTGGGTGCAGCTCCTTGGTGTGTAAGTATTGCTATTATTGTTGCTTATGGTACCCACTCGACAAGGCATTCTATTATGGTTTTTATGGTACCCACCTGATGAGGCATTGGAATTTGTTAGTCCTGGTGGTGTTGTGGGTGAAGTTGCTTGTTCTTCTTGGGTGAAGAGCACTTGAGTGCTCCTTGCCGTTAGTTTGTATCAACACTCCTTAATGGAGTATCCCAGTACTTAGTAAATGTCATAGACAGATTTCTTGGGACAATTGGCCTCAATATGCTTCGCTTTTATATTCAATGTACCACAGTTCCTTGCCTTCCATTTCCTTTTCTACTCACATCTCTTTTATCATCCTCATCATATCCTTTGGAAGTGCTTGTATATTCTGGGATTCCCCCTCATTGTCACCATTCGTACTATCATCATCGTTGATATTCTTCTTCCTTCTAGATGTCTTATTCTCTCTCTCTCAATATCCATCACTTGGTTACAAGCCTCTGTATGGGAGGATGAAGGTACCACCCTTCATTTTTTTTCCGAATGGACGAAGTTAGTCCGTCGATCAAGCACCTTTTCTCTAAGCCATTTGCTGGCTAGTTGCCTAACTTGCCAATGAGTCCTTCAGCCTACAATGGTAGGCTCGCACTATCCCATCTTTTCCCTTGGTGGGTATTATAAATTTCCTTTACGACTTTGTCAACATCACGAAGCAATTTGAATTCAACTTAAAACACTTGTTTCAGATTATCCCAAGCTCTTCTAGAGCCTGCTGACAAGTCTATGTACTAGTTAATTGCCACTCCTCATAAGGTATTCGAGAAGGCCTTCAACTAGTAGTTCTATAAATTTTGATCGTTCACCTCCCATATGGTCATGCATGTTTTACAGTGGTGGGCCGGTCCTCTCGATCTGTCCCCACCAAATTTGGGAAGTTTTTGCTTCTTAGGTGTGTTCATCACTTTTCTCATATGGTCGACACCCTATGTGTTGTTAAAATTAGGTGGGTTAGTTATTCCTTCACGTCCTTGTGTTTCTTGTGCACCTTCGACCAAACATGAGTCCTCTTCCCTTTCACCTTTGTTGTACATCCCTTGGTTACCTCCCCCATAGTACTGATATTCCCTTATCCCCGGGGTTTCTGGTTTTGCTCCCCTATTCTCGGCTCTTTTGATCTAACAAGATTTACAATGCCCCACAAGGTACTCTCAAACAAGTCAACTACCTCTCCCTCAAGAATCCTTTCCTCGCTATTGTCTTCCTTGGAGTGTATAGATGATTCGGTTGGTACCAAGTTACCCTCCCAATTGTCTACTTCAAACCCCTTTTGTACCCAGGTAATGCCTAGGAGTGGTAGTTCTCTTGCTATCTCTTCCCATGTGTGCCTCGTGGGTTGTATTCCACCTTCAATGTCCGTATAAGTGCTACTCTGGTTGTGAGCACTGAGGGATTTTTCCACTAGTTTTGTAGTTGTCATCGCTTCTCAATTTGTTCTTGAATCTACATGGGCCTCCTTATGATAATTTCTACATCCTTTTCTATTTGTACCTTTCCCCTTGTACGTCGACTTCTATCCTTATTTGGTAGAATATTAATTATTGGAGTAGTCGGAGGTGCTGCACCTACTTGTGTCAGGTGGTTCCTCCTCCCTCCGGTTTCTCTCTACATACCATTGTATTTGTTGCTTGCAATGTTCCCTCTCTCTTGCCTCACATTGTTCTTGGAATTCCAACAATGTATGAGCCAATGATTTTGGAAGACTATCCAGAAGATCATACATAGGGGTGCTCATTGAGAGTTCGACACACACCGTGTCAACGGTGACCACTCTCTCCCAAGCCTCCCACTACATGTACTCATCAACCAAAACATCCCATGCCTAAATAAATTCCTATATTAATTGGTCTTTTTGGGTCACTTTGTTATTGTTGTCAATGTTGTTGTTAGCTACCACTACTTGCTGGTTGAATGTACAATCTATTATTCTGCCATCTCAACAAGTTTTGTCAAATGTGTTCGAGACTATTTCACTCAGGGTAATCTAAGGATTGCTTATTGGGATTTGCAAAAGGTTCATTTGTAGGTTTGTGTCTCCTCAATCTGAATACTAATTCGTGACTTTGTAACCTACCGCCTACACATAAAAAGAGGGAATTGTTGGGTTGATGTAGGTTTACCTAGCTCAAACCTTGATTTTGGAATTAATTATGAAATTGAATTGATATATGCGTGAATTGAAAGTGTGTTGTAATGTAGCAAATGCTAGATGTGAAAATGAAGTATAAGAATTTTGTACCTTGTTGACGCAACTCTCTTTTAATGTGATCACAAGTGTTGATGCAATAACATGACAAAACCTAAAAGGAAATCAAATATAAACACATGCTTGCATGGAGGTTGTTGTAGCTTGCCACAATGCTGGAGTTGAAGAATGTGGTTGGGTGAAATGTCGTGAGGAGTGCTTAAACTTGAGTGCTTGAGCTTAATGTTGAATGAGATGAGTGGATGTGGATGCAAATGAGGGAGTGTAAACCTTCTTTTATGCCTCTCCCCATGAAATGCATTCATAAGTTTGAAGAAGGTCATCATGAAAGAGGATTTCTCACTCTTGCAAGGTAGCCATTAGATGATTGGAACTTGAGCCCCTTTTATTGGGGAAAGATTGCCTCGAGCAACCTTGTCTTGGATCAAGGTCACCCTAGGGGACCTTGTCCTAGGTCAAGGATGCTCTAGGCATGCTTGACCTCTTGACTTAGATGAGGTCAAGCATCAAGAGTTCAAGATGTAGTGGAGATGTTTTTTTTTTGAGTGAGTTTTGAGAAGAACTGAAAATGATCCATCATGAGAGGTCGGAAACATCAAATGAGGCCTAGACAAGCATGAAATTGTATAGGGTTACAATCTATGATGCTACAACAGATATATATTTATTAAGTAATTCATATTAAACATATCACAAATATATTATGTAAAAAAAGAAAATCATATAAAATTAAAAACAAATATAAGTGGAGCTCCGTAGAATACTATTAATTGGAGTGGATTAAAGGTCAATTACTTCTTGTCATTTATCTGAAACATTGTAGATGTGGATGTCAGAGGACATAGTTAATACATGAAGAAGAGTTGTAGACACGGGGCTGAAGTGAGCACAGTCAAAGAACTCCATGAAACAAACGAATCATGCTTTTTGTATGTTGTGTAATGTTCCCATTTTTAGCAGGTTCCTGCAGTTGGCCAGGTCAGTTCACTATCGCAACCCTCATGAGCTGACAGTAGGATTTGAGGGTCTTAGTCGTGTGGTTATAGGCTTTCCAACAGCCTATGGTGTGTTTTGGCTCCGTTTGAGGGACTTACTATTTATAGTAAGTCAATCTGTTGGTTCTGATGAGCTAAGTTGAGTCAGAGGAGTTGGAGGATGCTTTCAGTTTTTATTTCAAGCTTCCAGTTTGGGCTCCAAGAATCTTGGAGGGAGCGTCTATTTATAGTAAGTCACCCCATTAGGTTCATTCATCGACTTTCATCATCAGAATCACTTTGGTGTTGTCAGATTTTGATGCTAATGCTTCTTCTGTTGTTTTCGCAAGACGGGTGAATTATTATTATTATTCATCTAAATACGCTGAGGTTGCTATTTTTGTTAGTGTTGTTGGTTGGTCACCTTAGTATCATAGCTCGTTGGAACGGGGACGAAAAGTTTTATATCATGGGAACAAGAAACAATGGCCTTACATGTCAGAATTTGAAGTTATGGTGGAAAAGGTCATTTTTGGAGCCAAAAGCAATTAATAAATTAGTTTATAATGACACTTTATTATGTTTTAATGTTGTGTCTAGGAAGCTTCTTAAGTGGAGTTCATTTGGGAAACTTTCTGCCATTTGGAGATTATAAATATGAGCCCATTTGATGAGTAAAACATCCAATTGATTATTTTCTTTTGTTGCTTGCGAAGAGTTTCTGAGTTTGCCGATTTCTTTGCCCTTGCTGAAGTATAAGGGTTTGGAATTAAGAAGTGCTTGGTAATTCACAGCTGAGGTATTGTCAATTAATTTTGAGAATTGTCTTAATTAAATTATAGTATTTCCCGACTGTTATGTACTGTACTTGGGAATTGCATTGTGGTTGGAGAATTTGTGATTTGGAACACTATTATTGTCTACTGTTTGGTGTGGTTATAAGAGGAATGTATTGTGGCTGTCGTCCCTGTATTTGGCAGCAATTTTTCCTTGTATTTGGCAGCGATTTTAGACTTTGTGGAAGGCTGCAATCAATTATTGGAGGGCAGCAATCAGGTTTTAGAGCACTTGCGATTATAAGCAAGGAGTACGTATTTATGAACCTATGAGTAAATTGGATTATTTCTTGAGAGCTGCGATTCATATTTCATTTGTTAGAAGTCAATTTTCAGGTTCATTATTGCATGCTTGTAAATTTCCAGTAGTCAATGTTTAAATTGGATATTAGTAGCATTGCCATCAATTATAGAATTATTTTTGAATTGTTTAGTGATGTTCATTTGTTCAAGTTGATAAAGACTTAATCAATTAAAATTGTGAGCAGCTGGCTGTGAATTTAAAGCATTATTTATTGAGTGATAATAATTTGCCTGCCAAATGTTTGACAAAATATCAAACTGTTGATTAGCAAAAGCAAATTGATGTTTGTTAAGGATATAGCCGGATAGGGGTTATTACACGTTGATTGGGAGGATAGAAGGGGACTAGGAGATGGAACTGTATTGAAGAAGACTGTTGACAAAGACTTCAAGGTTGAAGAAGGGTGGTTGGACATCAAATTAACCAGCAAACCCTATCATGGGAAAGCTTAAAAGGAGAGGAGGTAATCAAACTGTTACAGTCCCCTCCATGAATCTTTCATATAATTGGTTTAACTGCTTAATTAGAGATGAGATGTTAATGTTGAAATATGTTTTTTAAGCATATTGATGAATATTGATGCACACTGTTGAATACTAATGTGTATTGATGAAAATTGATGGATCATGCTACCATTAAATGTTTATTATATTTATACCAGAATGTAAGGAGATTATGTCTAACTACTTTGTGTGTCAAGTGAATGCAAGAGGATGGATCATCCTCGAAGAAGAGAGGGAGAGTATTATCAGGGAGAGGGGATGCAGATGCAAGGAAAGGTCAAAATAACTATCTAAGATTGGAACCTAGAGATAAATAACTGTTAGTTGTATGGTCACTTAGAGTTGTAGGGTCAGGTGATGGTTGTTAGATGCTTGTTGGCAGTGGTGGGGATGGGAGACCCTTAACTTGTTTATCTTTTCAATTAAATTATTCTGATCAATATTGTTAATAACATCTTTCTTTGTGTAAATGAGAATTGGGTCAATTATTTCAGTAATTGGATAAATTCTATTGATTTTGTAAGTAACAACCTCCCAATTACCTGACTCTGTGTGTGTCTACGTATATATATGTAGTAAATAATACCATATGCGTATGTGTGTGTACACACACATACACACACATACATATACATATATACGCACACATACACATACTACTTTGTGAAATCCTGTGAACAAATGTATGTATGCATATACACATGTACACATATTCACATACATTGGACTGTGTAATTATGCATCTAGCACATAGAAACACGCGTATAAGTATACATACTTGTAAATGAAGTATGATTCAATTCCAAATTCAAACTATGTGGCTATAAGCCAAAACGCTTAATCAACTTGGAAGTTGGTAGAGAACTAACTCCTTGCCACCGAATCTTGCAAGGAGAAGTTTCAATGTATCGTGTTGAAAGGAATAAAATAATTATCTTGAGGCGTTTTTCAGCTCTTTTAGCTCTCCCAACTTATTTCTTGAGCTTATGCGTTTTATGTTTTAAATTCTTCAAAAATTATTGTTACACATCTTTGCTATCACTGTTAGAAGCCAGTAATTACAAAGGTTGTATTGATCCTCAAGGATTCTCTCCTTTGATTAGCTTATAAATCTCCAACTTAAAGAGGTCATATGTCTGTAATATAAAATAGAAGGAGCACTGGTTAATCCATCTCATTTGCATCATTGATCTAAAGGAATCATCTTCGATCTATTGATTAGCCAAGCAAACCCTTTCTCAATTTAAATTTTGTTATGAATGCTAATCGTTTGAAATTTGAATGTTTGTTTATTTATGTGTCCAATTACTTTTGCATGAAACATATCATTAATAGTAAATGTCAATTGATTAAATCTGCATTATGAATGAGATGAAAAAGAAAATAATCTGCATTTTAGAAATGCAAAGTCAGTCATAAATAGTCATAGTGTCATTCAATTGAATCTGCATATGCAAAAGATGTTATCGATAATCAATGTCATTTGATTGAATCTGCACACGAGCAGTGCAAATTTTATCATATTGGTCAGTGCTTCTTGATTGAATTTGTCGATGACCACTGCATAGAACCTACAATCTTGATTATCTGGAATCAACAACTTGATTGACCGTAGGGGAAAATATATCCTCAAGATTGAACGTCTTCTGTTGCACTATGAATCATATGACCAATAAACCAATGGTTCATAATACATATTACATAACAATTAATGCTGCAATTGGGTTCAGACTAAGCATACATTGTAACTTACAATTGGGTTCAAATTACCATACATTGTAACTTTCATCAGCAAGATACAAATGGTATAAACTGGATATCCATCAAATATCTTTGCATTTCATTGTCAAAATCACCGAACTGAAACTAACTGAAACTAACATTGAAGAATAAAAATCATGCATACATTAAAAGACGTAAGAACACAAGAAAGACACCATAGCTTTAATGCTTCACTTGTATTAACTCCAAACGTCATTTACACTGATTTCTGTTCATCGAATCCTATTACTATTTCTGCATTCTTACAGCTACTAGCTACCAACTACTAACTTTACAAAGGAGAAAGGCATTGCCTTTTATACAAAATGTTTTCAAGATTAACTGTGGAGATTAACTCAAGACCAAGGGCTTAGATTTGTCTTCTAGAAACATCAGGACGTTTTAAATATAATATCTTCTACCTACTCCACTAGAAGACGTAATAGCTGTACCTAACTCCACTATAGGACAGAAATGATACCCTTCCCAAGGTGTCACAAGAGAATAAGACGAGAGGTAAAGGAAATTTAATTTAACTTTTCAATATTACATCTGATTTGACTTTGAAAATTTCCTATTCCTTTTACAATAAAATACATTTTGAATATATCTCAAAATATTTCAATCTTCCATGACTTTCTTCAGGTGGATCCATTCATATTTCTAGGAACTCTGAAAATGTTCCTTGAGCTTTTTTCACAGTTCTGTCCTTGTAGTTGTACTTTGTCTTAGTGACCTTGTAGCCTTCAATATTGAGAGTTGCCAAACAACCGACACTCTTCGTTCCATCCAAAGACATCCATCCTGCAATAAAGACATCATTCCATAATTCATTATGGCATTTGCATTGACCTCCTCTCTAATGTTGGACTTAGATGACATCATAAGTCCATCAGATTGCAATCAAACATCATTATGACCTTAGATTTCTTCATCAATCATGAAACATGGACCGTATGTATGCAGTTGGATTAGTGTCAAAACATCATTTCAGACCTTGGATCAACTATAAGTCATTAGTGGAACAATGGCTTGGATGGTGATAAAAGGAGTCGATTGGAACATTTTTTGTCTTTGGATTGGCATTGCTTGCTCATCACGGATTAGATCAGGATTTGGGATTCTAAGATTAAAATTTGTGTTTCTGATTTTAGAAATCTGAATCAGGAATTAGAAGTCTACCTTTAGGATTGGGAACTGGAAATGAAATGATGGGTGCAGCAGCGAGTCTTAGATTTGAATTTCAGATTTTAGGGTTCTGGAAAGGAATTCTGATTGTGAAATCCTTGGAATTGAAACTTACACTTGGAAATCTGATTTAGGAAGTGGATGTCAGAAATGGCAATGAAATTCTTGGACACTGGAATTGGACTCTAAGAATGGCGGGTGTAAGACAAGTCCTTGGAATAGAATTCTGATTTGGAGAATCGGATTTGGAATTCTGGATTTTAGTATCAAACTTCTGGATTTTGTAACATCCCCTTTTTCCGGGTCTTAGCTAACAACTAGCAAATCAATGAAATACAGTTACTACTTCACATTCATGAGAAGGCAGTTATAACAATTATCTTACATGTTCATCCAGAAGAGATTAACATTACAATCAATTTAACTCAAATATCATAACTAACAATTGAAGGCATCATTAATAAATCTAAATAGATGGTCTAAGTTTTCCATACCCTAAATTCCAAAGCTGGAATTCGCCTAGGGCAGCATCTACAAAACCCAGGTTAGTCTACATATACCACTTAAGGCACAATAGTTATACCATTATATCGTAATGACAAATACCATTTAGGGCATTAAATACCATTGTATCATCCATTTTCTTTCCTATTGATAATTATGTCAAAAACATATAGTTAGAAGATACGTTCATTTTCGTTATTCACATAAAAGGACAGTTATAACATCCATCAAGTAGGCCTATCTCTATCTCAAGCATACATATACATTTCATGTTAAATTGGAAGATCAACTGATCTAACTGTTTACCAATTACATTGAAGAGGAAAAACTGATTCAACGATATTAATCAATCTAACATATCTTCAACTTGTAATTTCAAAAATCATAAAGTGAAATATCTATTACTAGAAGATATTGAATGTAGAATCATATCTCTGTCTTGTGCAAGCCTTGGCATCTGGTGGAGAGGAGAGGCATTGTCAGAGGCTTAACCTCCCAACTACGGACCCTTAAATATCCCCACACAATCTCATCCGAGAAAGACCCTCCCTACCCAGGAATAGACATGGAACACCTTGTCAACCCACTGAGCATCCTGGTACTAGAGTATCAATCCCACCACTCGACTAGGTATCAAGATCTAAACATTGGACTACCATGAGTTGACTCAATATTAAGTATATAGTTTAATTATTCATTTACTTCCATTTACTGACATTCATTTGTTCTTGTAGGGATACTTCTCCTCTTCAACCATTCGTGCCTGACCTTCCTAGTCCAGGGTGTATCTTGGGAGGTCTTAATGTATACAATTCATTTTGGTATAGTAATCATAATTCCTTACTCAAGTCTGATTTGTATCTCAATGGCATATAGATTATACCACTGTATAAGTCAGATCTAATGAGTAATATCAGGACAAATTCTCTCTCTCTCTCTCTCTCTCTCTCTATATATATATATATATATATATATATTTATATTTGTTGTACATAGTACACATGTGGCAGTGATTACTAAGCAAAAATAATATAAGTGAAAGAATGATAGTTGATTGGGTCTTTACATTCTGAATGACATCCATCACCCGATATACACAAAATATAATATGAAAAGAAAAGAAAATTGCTTCTATGCTCTCTAAATCATTATTCAAGGCCTTTGGATAATGCCAGTGTTTCTAATCCATGAATCGTGAATGCAAGACATCAGTATGATCATTCATTTACAACAGTATGTCTGAAAGAAAAGGCTAAATGCATGTAAAAGTGAAATATGGTGGATGGTAGCATGACCTGAGAATTGATATTCATGTTGGTGATCGCAGCATGTCACCAAGAGCTTCAGTCACAAACTTGCTTTCTGAACTATGAGCAATTGCTGATTATTTGCAGTTCAGGATGCCGTAATGCAACAAAAATGGTGATAAATCAATGTCGCATAAGTTTCACTGATCAATTTTCAGAGTTCTTATGATTATGAAAAGAGATAGGTGCATGAAAGAGGAAGGACACTTTGGTAGTAGAATGCTCGCCTATAACACTGCTCGTTCCCTCCATTACAAGAAGGGGAGTCGTGTAGCATGGTTGTCTATCGATCATTAGTAACTCATAAATCTTTAAATGATTTTTTAAAAGAAGATTATAGCCGATATGGAGGTGGCAATATCTCAATGTCATGGAATCAATGAGAGACATATAACTATAATTACTCAAGGTTGATATATATACAAAATATAATTATATATTGGCATTATGTTAATTGACATCACCTATGATTGTATGTACACCTATGCCTATGTATATATACATGTGTGTGTAATTTAAAATCAGTTGGTTCTTTTTTTCCTTTCAATATATTATTTATACACACATATGTACTTATATATGGCCATACATGTAGGTGCAATTATAGGCGTTAAAATACCATGGTGTCAATAAATAGATTCACATACTGACGACAATTAATGCCACAACAAAAATTTAAAAGAAGGTAACATCTCCCTTTACAATAATTATTTAAATGTTTACTTGCTTTAAGAACTGACTAGGTAGCTCATGGTCGACCAACGTACGCTCTTGCTTGTCTAGCCATTTTTCCTTAATCATAGTGGTTCATGACTCGTACCTATTTTCCCAGTGATGGTGGTGTCCCCCCCCCATGCCCAATTCCTTTTTGGCAATGCTTTCCCTCCCTTTGACGTGTTATTGCAAGGAAAGGAAATTCCCCAAAGTTGTATCATATTCCTCAATAAAATCACAATTTCCATAACTAGTTATTATACATAAACCAACACAACGGCTAACCACCATATCGCTTCCCATGAATTCATAATGAATAACCCTTTTCCAAGTTTTCAAGATAATGATATAATAACATCATTATAGTTAACTAACATGTCATATTTACATGAATCGTAACTAATTTTACCTGTCAACTGACATCACATGAAACCTCAACGGCTATGAACAATTTTAAATTGAGCCAAAAATTGGGATGCAACAGATGTGCACTCTTGGACTTGTATTTGAGAGGGGAAATCAGATTTTGGAAGAGGAAGGTGCACATGATGACAAGTTCTGGATTTTGGATTTGGAAGTTGGATTTCCGGTTTTGGACTCACATTCTAGGAATTGGGAATGAAAAACAGATTTTGTGTTCTTGAAATTGGATTCGGAACTACTGACTTTCTGACTTTGGGATTTCGACTTTCGAATGGGAATGGAAAGATGGTGGGTGGAGTTTTGTACATATTTCCTTGGACCTTGCTTGATTCCTCTATAGTTTGAGTGATAAAACATCCATTTTCAATTTTGCAAAACTTACTCCATACTTTCCTTTTCATTTCCTTTATTTTGTCTCGATACATTTCATGGTGCAAAGTTGCCAAATCCTTGTTGAAGGCCTATTTTCTCATTACTTCATTGATTGCAATGGTGTCCTAATAACTTTCTATCATTATGATTCATCTCCTATCCAATCCTAGACATACAACAAAGTTACCACTAACCTAATCTCTGCTTATGCAAGGTGTATTCCTGTTTTTCTAAATGCAGAGATAGAATGCAGAACTCAAACAAAAACACCACAAACACAGAGTGACAGACCCAACCTAATCTAAGGATGCAAAAGAGAAGAGTGTGTGCAGGGCACAACAATTCCTTTAGAAATGCATCCACATATTTTTGAAACTATGGGAAGTCTATCAAGGCTAGTTATTTATTTGGAATCATTCTAGTGGTTGTAAATATCTAGCAACCATGCCATGCCTCCATCTTAATTCTTTCTACCAATACAATCTGAAAAGTATGGGTCAATATATTTCTTGAGTTACTATTCAATTTCCATGATTGTGCAATTATTGAGTAGCCTTTGTTGGCAATCTATGATAGCTTCATGATCTTTAATACTGTCCATTCTTGATATGAAATCTTATTTACTATAGACCATGCCGGGCAATGAGAGGGGGTCCTATCTTGAAGGAACAATTCTTTATTTGGTTTTCAATTAGTTGCCTAGCACCTAAGGCCAACTCTACCATACTCAGATTAGACAGTAATAATTTGTTTTGCTGAAGATTGTAGCTGCCATAGAGATCTTTATCTTTGGGCGTTATTGCCCTTATAGTCACCTTCAGTTGAAAAGGACATTTATGATAAATTATAATAAAGACACGTGTCATACAACATGCATTAAGACATGGAAATACGAAGAGTTGTATTTGAAAATAAAAAGTTATGTTTTGAAATTTGAAGAGACCTTCGGTTGGAATGTGAAGTCTCTCCTTATGTTATATATATCGCATCAAGCAAAAGGTATTGTACACTTGAATAATTTTTATTATCAATAAAGTGATCTTTTATTGTGTTGCTGGGTTTTTCCCTTCATTTGGAAGGGGTTTCCCAGGTAATCTTGTGCGTCTCTTGTATTTGTTTTGCTCTGCTTTATTTCTGTTTATCGCTTATTTTTGGACAAAACTTAACATGGTATTGAATCCAGGTTAATAACAACTATGGAAGTATGTTCAAATATGTAGCTTCAACAGAAATATTCGATTCTAAGTGCAATTTGATTAGGAGTTGATTCTTGTCTTTAGTAGAGACTCTTTTGGGAATTTGTTATTTTTCAAGCCATTGTGTCTGTTAGGAGAGATTGGATAAAATGTCACGGCATCAATATGTCACCAATAAATATCTAATTTGTGCCAGATTGTGATTTCCATTCCTTGGTTTGATCACTTTTTTTAGTATTATATCTGTTATGTATCTTGGGAGCCATTTTAGTTCTATCTACTATGTTTTACCTTTTTGTGGCCTTAAAAGTCAAATAAAATGATGCATCAACCTCTTACCTCAACCGTCTCCACCAAGACTTAATCTGCAAGTATTGTCAATCAGTATGCTTGATTGAAGTTATTCATCTATGTGGATGTTATGACATTATGATTTCATTCCTCTTGACCTTTTTTTCTTGTTTCAAATGGCTTGTGTTATTAACCCGTGTGGATGCATGGCCAAAAATTGCTGATGGTTCATTATGTAACCATGTGCGTCTCTTTGTATTCCATAAAAAAAAAACTAAAGCCAACAATTTTAAATCTCTGGAATTCGAAAGATCTTCTAAAACATTTTGTAATTTTGTGACTGGGGGTGAAAGCTTATCAAATGTTTTGCAGCAATTGAGGCATTTGCTATAAGATGTAAGGGATGGATTGAAAAGGCTGGAGTGCTTGGAATCTCATTGATCGATTTCATCTCCCATAGCAAGCGGATGTTCACATGATGACTCTGCCCCTAACCTTGAACTAACTCTCAAGCGCGACCCATCTTAGCTCCATACAGTGCAACATGGGTAGTCCTTTAGTCAAATTTGCGCAAGTGAAGGTTGGATTGGTCTTAGAGAGTGGATGGAGACTCTGTTCATGTATTGCAACTTTTTGATGAGAAGCACAACTTATGAATTGCGTATGATTCAAGATAACTTGTCAAGTTTAATTTCCGTTTTATCGGATGACTGTTAGTATGCTTCTAGTAGTCTTTTCATTTACTGGAAATTCTTTCAAACATTTCTTGTCATAAAAATCAAAGTATCTTGCGGTGATATACGTTAATGGTTTTATTGTCTTTTTGTATTGACGAGGTTCGAATTGGAGAAGAAAGCCTTTGCATATAGAGACATACTGTAAATGCATTCCTGCTTAAGGGCAGTGACAATGTTGTAGGAATATGAGGGATAAGTGTTAGAAGGTGGGAACGACTCTGCATGAACCCGCAGACAATTTTTTCCTGCCGAATACAAATTAGCTTTTCTTTGTGTTTTCCATACAACCTTCAAAAAAGGTGTTTCATCTCATATTGGTTGTTGTCATTTGGTCAAGGGTTGGGGAGCTTTAGTAACAGGCGACGACCTGAAGAGGAGCCTTTCTTAATTTGGTTGAATCCATGGCTTGGATATTATTCGAACAAACAATCACAGCTATGCTTACGTGAACTCTCAACCAGCCAATGAAATTTCTCTAGCCAAACTTTTCAGCCTGTATTATGGATTGTGATTGGACTTCGTTGCATTGTGAATAGGCTTTGGATGCTGCAAAAATGGTAATTGATTCTGTGACAACAACAAATCGGTTACATTGCAGGATCAAACATGTGTGGAAGAAAGAATGGATTAAAGATCTTCTTTCAAGGCAGAAAAAGTATGGCTTTTGATTGACTAGGAGTAGACATCAATCATAAAGGATCTATTCCTTGGGTGTTTGCATGTTATGCTTGTAATGTTCAAACAATCAAAGATAAGTCTTTCATTTTCTTGAATCCTTATTTCATCATTGGAAATATTGTACAACATTGATCTCTATATATTTTATGGAAGGTTACCTCTATTGGTTGTAGGATGCAACAAGAAGTTATGTGATGAGGTGATGTTATGAACTTGATGATATTTCTTCATTCATATTTGCATTCAGAGGGAGCTTTTGATTCAGAGGTTGATATTTAGCCTCAGAGGGAGTTTGCATCACTGCTGAGAGGGGGTCTTTGTAGGGTATTTCAATCATTGTATGCATGTTGTTAATGAGTTTACTTGTCTATGATAAGTTATTAATACTGTTATATGATAAGTTATTAATACTGTAGGATATTAACACTCTTGATGGAAATGAGTCTCAGCTGTGATTTTCCTTGTTAATTATGGATTCTTATTTATGTATAATAAATTTAAGTTATAAGGTCAACCTGGTAACTCTTTCACTTATGAGAGATTCATAGTGAGCATCATGTAGAGATAGTCCATGATCTAATCACTTTGAGAGATTTTGTGATGGTAGTTGGAAGTCATGTTGATAGAGTCCACGATTATCATGTTGAGAGAGTCCGTGATAAAATGTTGGTTGTAAACCTTACTGACTTGTCATGTTGAGAGATTCCATGATAACATCACATTGAGTGAGTGCATGATGAAAGGTGATTGTGATTTTTGCAAGTTGGTCATGTTGAGAGATTCCATGACAATGTCACATTGAGTGGGTTCGTGATAAAAGTTGAATGTGATTTTTGCAGATTTTTCATTTTGAGTGATTCCATGGTTATTAGTTATGAATAAACATTTCCACCTATCATATTGAGTGATTCCATGATTAATAACAATGAGTAAATTGTTCTCTTATTGTCATGTTGAGGGATTCCATGACAACATCACATTGAGAGAATCTATGATGAACGCTAGTTGTGTTTCTTGTAGGGTTTTCATGTTGAGTGATTCCATGATCTATGTGATTAGATTTTATCATTAACATTTTGGTTGCAGCCTTGTGTGACTGTTTAGCTAAAGATCTCTTGTTTGCTAAGAGGGAGTGATGAAGATTGTAGCTGTAATAGAGATCTTTATCTCTGAGCATTATTACCATTATAGTCATCTTCAGCTGAAAAGGACATTTATGATACATTGTAATAAAGATGTATCATACAACATGCGTTAAGGCATGGAAATACAAAGAGTTGATTTGAAAAATAAAAAGTTATGTTTTGGAATTTGAAGAGACCTTTGGTTGGAATGTGAAGAGTCTCTCCTTATGTTATATATACCACATCAAGCGATAGGCATTTTACACTTGAATACTTTTTATTATCAATAAAGTGATCTTTTGTCCTGTTGCTGGGGTTTTCCCTTCATTTGGAAGGGTTTTCCTAGGGTAATATTGTGTGTCTTGTATCTATTTTGCTCTCCTTTATTGCTGTTTATCACTTATTTCTGGACATGACTTAACATGTTTCACACACATTTTCTAGCTCAAGTGGGTGGAAATGAAACTATTAGTAGCATTAAGGTTAATTAGAAGGTTTTGTTCTTTACCATATTTGATACTTCTATTGTTTTGGTTTGATCCTCAACTGGTCATTGTTCCATTTTTGTATGTATTCTATGATTTGACCAAGAGCTTCCATCCTCAAATCCTGTTGGGTTCCTCGACAGATTTTCCCTTCTAGTATAATCACATACATACTAGGGTCCTTCACAATTATAAGAGGCAATAGGGTTGGTGAAGTTCTGTTGGCTGCTTGGTCCATTTGCATTCTCTATTTAGGTTGGATTGCTTGGATATTCAGAAGTTTGATTTGTTTGGGTTGACTCCCTTTTGGAATCTTGGCAGATTCTTCTTTGAGTTTTGCCAGATCTATACAAAGACTTCCAACCTCCCCAGCCATTCAAATGTGACTTGGAATTTGAATTTATAGGTTGCTTTGATATTGCCCATTCTTTTTGGGCTCCTTGGTAGGAATCTAGTTTTTCCTTTTTTCTTTCTTTCAAAGCAAGACTTCCTTGTTTCTTCCTCAGAAGTCTTATGGGTGGCATTGAACAAAGTTCCTAGTTCATTGTTCCACGTCCCCCTTTTCATTTCTTGGGACAATGCATTGATATATCAATTCACTTTGGTTTGATCATCTCGGATATAGCCCACATTTTTCAACAATCTCAAAAAATTGGAGTTTTATTCCATCATGGTCATTTTCATGCATTGTTGTTTTAAGGAGTGGAATTTAATTAAATTGAATTATGTACTAGGAATTAGTTAGATGTTAATTTTGGAATTGCTTAAGTTAGAATTCCTAGGTCAAGGTTTCACGATCAATAATCAATACACCTTCTTGATGGTTTCACCTTAAGTTAGCTTCATCTGTGAGGTAATAAGTAACAAGTGGATCCCTCTCATTGCATGTTCTCGTTTGAAGAATAAAACACCTCCTTATGCTTATAGCTAGGTTTCTGTCTTAGTTCTATATTTTGGCTATTAACATTGGTGGTGTGATTTTCTTGAGCTCATGTGCAAATAACTTAGACCTTTCAAGTGTTCCTCAATTTCGGGTTGTGGGTTATAGGTGCATTCTTGGCCTCTCTTGGGTTTGCCTTAGTCCTTACATGTTCATGTCTGGATGGTAATTGGTTTCTCAATTTTTGCAAGATGCAAAGTACATCAGCAATGGTTTTCTGAAAATATATATGTTTAAATGCATGTGTATACTGTCATCAATTTCAAGACTCTGTAAGCCATCCATTATCTGCACATGTAATTACTCGGCCATTACTTCCCTCTACTAGATCGATCCTTGCTTTGTACTCAGTAAATCTGCATTCATGAATATCTTCTGATTAGCCTTTATACTCCATGGTAACCAAGGAAAAGAACTCAGGATTCATTCAATTGGTCCATTAGTCTCTCAGCTTTTGAACCCTAGTGTTTTAATACTTGAATATAATAACCTATTAGAAGCTAATAGGAAATTTAGTTTTTTGTGAATCTTAATTAATGCTATTAAAAAACCAGAGTAATTGAATGGATCGGAGCTATATTGAGCTTCTCATGGAGTTACTTTCTTGTTACTTGGAGTGCAGATTGCATTGAGAAGTCAAACTATGCGTTAATTCATACTAATTTAGGTGTTTAAGCCAGGAAACCTAAGCTTATTGATCCTACAGAATGAAAGGACTCACAGGAGGTGAGAATCGTTAGTCAGTGCAACTCTACTCTGACATGTTAAAATACCAACCCTTCAGGATGTGGGGACTGTTTGATTGTTGTAAGAACCCTTAAGTGATTTAACCCATACTCTGCTCCAATTCTGTTAAAAAAATTGCACATTGTCTCTGAGACATTTTGACAAACAGTTTGCATGCAAGGAGTTTATGTTTTGGTTGGACTGGTATTTTACCATAATAGCATTGAACAACACAAGGAAAGCACTCAAAGCAGCATGAATCGCATATGCAAGAAATATGTCCTTTGGCGGCAGTATAATAATTCAAAATTCTTTCTAGCAGATCAAAATGAATAGAATGGAATAAATATCAATCAACTTCTGACCTTTTAAATTGCAGCTCAGCTTTGAGAAATGTATCAAGTATAATATGCACAGCAAGCTTCACCAAACTACTGGACTGTCTTCAAAACCTAAAGGTCCACTTGTCTGCAGTGGAGGTTTTACTCAAAATATTAGAGTGGAGCTTTTCAGTGCACAGGTCCTCTGGACAATTCCAAATACCCAAGAGGCAAATGAGGAATGCAAGTGTGGTTGTCTTACCTTTTTCAGCACAGAGACATGTCTTCATAGGAGGAGCTTGTACCAAAATAAAGCACACCAAATTGAGACCAGATATCATATCATCTGATAGCTATGCCGAACTTTAACACATTAATAAATAGCTTGCACCTGTGTCTTATATAAAATGTGGTTATATAGAGGAGCCCACAAGTGTCTTCTTCAAACTTGAAGGAAATCCAATATTGGTGAACACAGACCTTCAAGATAGCAGGCAAGATATAAGCTACACAAACTTTAATTGAAAAACCAATGTGAACTTTAGGAAGGTCTGCTAAAATACAGACGGGGTCTGATTACCATATTTATTAAAATATTTGATTACTATTTGTGCTTAGAAATATTCAACAGAATCAATAAACCTTGCTGCAAATATTAATTTGCCGATGACTAAACTATGCAAGCACAAACCTTTAAATTTCCACGGCAAATATTTTACTTCTCTATATTTGAGCCTTACTATAATCAACTGAGACTTTGTCATTAAAATATTCATAGTATAATCTGAGAATATAAATTCTCAGACAGACATTATTATTATCTCGGACATTATAACTTATATGCAGATTTGTCACTAACAAAATCTTCTCAATTTTGGCCCAAATGGAGACTCTGTATCAAATGCATTGCCAACCCCTCCATTTATGATAATTTGGTGAAATTTTTGGAATTTCCCCCATAGTGAGCTTTTGCAATAAGCTGGATGACTTATAAAGGGACATCATAATATTTTATTATTTTTATTTAAGTCAATTATTAATTAAATCAATTAAATAAAGTCATCCCTTATAATATTTAATTTATTTGGATAGGTATAATATAATTGATTCAATTAATCTATTCCAGCCAAAATTGGGGACATTACAATTGTCTTGCAGCTAGCACACCATTGGATCTCACTCAATTTTGGTGGCAAGTTCATGTATAGTTCTTAGGGTTTCCCACCACCATTTATGGATGCCACTAAGCACACATGATTGGGGCCCACCATTAGTGTCAAGGTTAGAATTAACCAATGGTGCTACAAATCTTGGACATCTCCTAGAGCACCTGCACCAGGTTGCAAAAGTCGGAGGATTCAAAGTTTTCAAACGCAACTAATAGTTGGCACATCACCAAGAACACATCACTTCTGACATCCTTAGAGGATTGTGGAAACTTGACATGCTATTTATGAAATCATTAGTTAACTACTTTACTGAAATAATGGATGGGAGATGGTAGAGAGTGACTCACTTGGATTCTTGGAGTCAATAGTGCAAGGCTACTCCAACAGAAGCAGAAGGGCTTCAAGTTGACGCATGAATCGTAAAATCAATAATGAGATCAGCAATTGAGGCTCTTCTTACTGGTAGGAACCTCACAACCAAGAAAATACAAGTGGAGAATTCGAAGGGCATGAATATCAATCACAAGGACAATGATCTCGTTTTGAAATTGAAGGCCATGTTGTAGTAGCAATATATTGTACAAAGAAATTTGCAACAATCCTAGGAAAACCTGAATATTCAATTGGGAAACCTGTATTTCCTCAATTAATTTATCTAATGATGGGTAAACAACCTACACTAAACAATTGAGCTTTAATCTTAAGCTTTGTAGATCACAAATTCAGTCAACTTTATGCTACACAACTTCCACAATGACTCGTATATTTGTTGTCTTAGGTTTTAAGCACATAGAACTAATGAGTGATAAAACTCCTGCATGCTATATTCACCAGAACATTACTGACTTATAATGGTTGTGGCAATTTAAACAATTGGATATCAAAACTACATAGTGATTGGCCTTGCTAATATTGGGTGTGAAATTTTATATCATTCAAGCATAGCCTTTAATTTGACAAAATTCGTATACATGCAACAGCATTAGCTCCATTATAATTGCATTTCAATGACTTAAGAACTCCACTGTTGCCTCTATCCATGTATTGTATTGATCTCTATATAAACAATCGCTTGAAGAGTTATCTGCACTTGAAAACACTCGCTGATAGGTAATTTACTGCTGGAAATTTCTGAGTTGGAGATATTAATCTGAAGTGCTTCTATCACTGGTCTAACAATCATTAGCTTGGATATTCTAGAGGAGCTCATAGCATTTCCTATCATTGGGCCATCTTCTGCAGCTTCTAAGACTCAAGTTAAATCCCAAGATAAGTTGAAAATCAATAAGTAATCCTTGATCTTAAATAACGGAATCTCGACAGAAGCTTTCAAGCATAAAACTCTGTAGAGGGGAGAGTGTAGGATATCACCTATATCTTGTTTTAGTTATTCATTTCTGGGGTCAGCCATAAGTAAGGTCTGCTTTTTAACCCAATCAGCCTAACAGTGAGCCCTTGCCTCAGGAGGTGCCGATAATATGTCAGAAGGTTTGAGTAATTCCGACAGTTGGCCAGTGTGGTTCTCTTTCCTGACCAAATCCCATTGTAGTAATGTTGTTCATTCTAGTACAGGTTTATACGTCATATGCACATGACAATCACATACATATATACACATACAAGACACATCCAGATCCAAGTGCCCTCATACAATTTAGGATGCTTTTCTCATTCACGATCCCAAGATTTTATGACCAAGGAAGCTTATTGCTACTCACAACAAGGCACCCCACAAGCTACACGATATGTGATCTCTTTAGGCTAAACAGTTGATGACTCGACCCACCTACACTGTAAGTAGTTATTGTACTCTTCCCTCTGCTGTGTTTGGCTGAACTGTTCCCACCAAGGCCTCTTCACTGATCGGCACATTTTACTGCAAAGGCTTTCATGTTATGGGCTTCATCAATTCACACATTTAGATTATAACATAGACAAAACTCATGATGACATGGGCAATACACACACAAGACATTATCACAACTAAGCACACACAGATCATGTCAGTCTTCACAACATGGTTTACTGATATATGTGCACAAGACTAACCCATGGATGGATGCAATTGCCTAAAGGCATGACACCAATCCCAGTGGCACACTATACCTTTCCATAATTCCTTAATCAATCCTTTTCTTTGAATTGCTTTTTCCTGCAGAAATATTTCATATGTGAGTTTTCACTCTGCATTAGCAGCCTTTGCTTTTGACTTCTGTCAGCATTTTAAAAGTCATTGATACTCTGCCCCTCCAGATTTCATTGGTCAATGGAGCAGCTTCCTCAATTTTATCTAAATCATTCCTATTTGGGTGTCTCTGGCCATGCAATTTCTTCGCCTCATCTGATTGGCCACATGTGCCAGTGGTGTACATTATAGTTAAGGTTCTTGAGTTTTCCCAGACAGCAAAAGGCCTTCATTCTTTGGATTTATTTACTTGGCATTAATCTTTCTTTTATTATAGCTGCTTCAGATTTCGTTGACTTCCAATGCTTGTGAATACTTGGCCTTTCTTGAGTGTTTCTTGCAATGCTTGGCATCCTTATACACTACACCCCCTTCCAAGGTCTCCCCAACCTGCCTAAACATCATCAAGTGACACTTACTGGATTTTGTGAGCCAATGTGAACTGCCATTGACATTGGGTTGACCTGTCGAGATCACTCAGTGTCTTCACTATCAGATTACCTGTCAGGGCATGCTCATGAATCATTACCATTTAAATCAGAATGTAAAGAACTTCATATACTAAATCTATTTTTATGTGGCAGCTTCCTTAACCCAACTTCCTGCACACATCATGATTTTTGTTTTCCTTCCAACAATCCACGTGGCGCTGATTTGGAAGTAATTGTTAAGTATACAGAATCTAGATTAGCAAGAATCATAATTTAATTAGGAAATTTATATTATCGCGCTCTTTATAGGCAAAGCTATATTCATGTCACCTACATAGGTTCAAACATCTATAGTTTTCATTTGTCAGCATTTATCTGTTTTCAAAACATAGTCTTCTGTATGTCATATACATACACACAAAGCTTTCCAGGTTAAGTCTTGTCCTTTACAAAACTGGGAAACAATGGGGCATTACACTTGATATAAAAAATCTCACCTTAATATCTGCTATATAGTTAGTGCCATCTAGTGGTCTGGTATGCATTAGTGTTTACGCGGAAACACCATCGTCTTTCCTACAAATTGTGCAATTTTATAATAATGTATGTTTGATTTTTCAGGTTCGAAATCAAATCAAAAGTCTATTTTGAAAATCAACTGATAATACTCTTTTATTTAGAGTGAGCTTTGTATTGGATGTTTAAATGTTTAGTGTTTTTATTACTAAGTTGTTTAAAGATGCTTTTCATTGTTCAATTGTGAATGTTTTGCTGATTTGATTGTCTGCTTGTGTTACAATATTGTTTACATAGAGCTGACGGGAAAGCTAGGAAAAAATGGTAATTTAATTCTTTGGAAAAGATTTATGCATCACACACTTTCATTAAGCTTTACCTGAAAGGGAGAACCATGAATGCTTTTGTGGTACTATGTATTTTTTGACAAACATTGTGCCTTAACTGCCAAAAAGAGTCCACTCATTTTTATTTCTTGAACTTCTCCAGCGGCACTGAAAGTCTTGTCGTATATGCCATTACCATATTCTATTCTCAGCTCTTTCCTTATTATTCCATCTCCATTAAGGGATGCTGTCTATGACTATGTTGCAAAGCACCGCTATGATTGGTTTGGTAAATCAGTGGAGTGCATCATACCAGATAGTGAAGTGCTTGACCGATTCATAGATAGAGATGAAATGTTGGAGAGGCAAAACAAGAGTTGAAATGTTGGAGGCAAAAAACTATTTAAGGACTGGAATAGAGAAGAACTTTACATAATCAAGTATGTGGAAAGGATTTCTTATATCTGCTTGAGTTTGTCAAAGGAGGATCAGGATTGGGTTACTCCTGAGAGCATTCAGAATTGCACCTTTTTCATTTCCTCATTTGAATTCAATTTCATTGATATTGAACATTTCTTCTCTATCACATCATAAATTGAAAGTGTCTTAAGATATTGAAGACGAGGACTTTTTAAAGACGTTGATAGGATTATTGATTTGAAATCTAGCCTCAAGAGTTGGTTCAATTGCTATGTTTTATACATTAAATCAGGCAATTCTCCTGACTTTTGTATATAATTTAAGAGGAAAGATTCTCAACTAGTTTCGCATTCTCGATAATTTGTAGAATGGAAAAGTGCTACTTACAGTTGAAGAAAATGTACACGAAGCACACTTCTTTCACTCAAAAAAGGATACCAGTAAATTGGGCAATGATCTGTATATGGCTATATGTTTTTGCTTGAAAGTGTTATGTTTTATTTACATCTGTAAGCCAGGAACACAAAATAACTGAGAAAAGGACCAAATGTGCAAGATAAGATAATGCGGAGCAGATCTAAACAGCTTGGCTGCATAATCATTTTCTCAAAACTTCCTTCAATTAAAACAAGCAAGCATTTTCAACCAAGGATAATCAAACCAAGCCAACGTTAAATCTCAGCTCCCGAATGTCACCAAAGCAGATTAATTATTACAATCCCAAGTTTAAGTGGACAAAAAGGGAATGAGGCTTAATCTCAGATTTAAAAACTTGTCCTCAAAAACTGCCCTTTCCCACTCTAGTTTTCTTTGCCCCTGTTATAATATTTTTCTCTAATTTTTTAAAATTCTGATCATCTTCCATTTTAGGCTTAAGCCTTCCATTCTCTTAACTTTGACTTTCTTGAATACCCATATAATTTAAGAAGTCACCATTAACTTGAAGCCTTTAATCTCAGTACGAAGTATATCTTTTGGCTATGATGAGAGCTTGTGCAGTACATTATAGGCAAGTTCCAGATTCAAAGCTTAACTTATTTGTGTACTTAACTTCAAAGTTAATATTAATCAGTAAACTTCATCAATGTTCTTGTTTTCAAAGTTAACTATCATATCTTCAGATACTCAATAATTATTAAATCATATAAAAAAACTGCAGTCTTTCAAGTACTCCCTCACCTTGAAATAAAAATACAATATTATTTAATTTATTCATGATTTTTTAACTTCAAATTTATTTGATTTTTAAATTTGTTTTTTAATGTATTATGTATATGGGCACAACTTTATTTATTTATTTAAGAGTTATTTCATTTTATCTTCATAATTTATTAAGAGCTATATTCTAGGTATTTATAAAAAACACTTTTGCATGCGACTTCAAATATCTTTTATAAAATGTCACCATTCTTTATTGAACTCATTCTTTTGTTTCATTTTTACTTTGAAAAGTATAGTAGATATTCTATATTTACATAGTGCTTTCAATAGTACATTTATATGTACTAATGCTGATTATAGTGTTTTTTCTTTCACTTTATGTCATCAAATGCTTTCCTTCTTATCACCTCTTTAAATTACACCTCAATATAATAATTAATGTTTGGACTCTTTTGAATCAAAACAAAAAGAGGTTGGATGATATGGATTATAGCTAGAGTCACAACAATTTGGAATATTGAGTACAAGTAGAATAAAAACATTTCCAATTGTTTTAAGCGTGTTAGATGCTCAAAAGTAAAAATTAAATAATTTTTTTAAAGCTATAATACATTTTTTCCTTCAAATGTTTTATTTTGGAAGATTTTGTATCTATGAGTATGTTTTTTCTATAACATGTTACTTATATAAAACATTTTTTTTTTTTTTTTTTTGAAAATAGAAATTTCCTTAAATATGAAGAATATTTTTTAAATTTTGACTAGCCTAGACAAGTTCAATAATTTTTACAAGTAAAAGATAGCCTAGGTTGGCTCCAACTTCTGATCTTTTTCAAGCTCAAGTGGATCCTCTTGCTTTAGTGGGTGTTAAAACTCTCTAATTAAACTTTCACTTGGAATAATAGATAGAGTAGAGAGGAGGCAATTTTTGAATGGTTAGATGGGTTTCTTGTCTCTTGTTCTTGGGTAGGCGGTGGCTTGGTTACTAGTTCTTAAATTCTTGTTTGAAGAGGTCTTGATAACTAGTCAATTGAGTTTTATGCTTCTTTTGTCATTCCAAAGAATCCTCCTCTTAAAGTTCAACTTATGTGGCTGTCTTCAAGACTCTTTGTTGCATGACTTAGTGCCTAAGTGGTGGAGAGGAGGCCCTCCTTATGGAAACACTATGTATTTCTTTGTTAAAAAACTTCAATATATCAAGTATCGCCTTGAGAGATGGAATACATTCTATTTCGGTAAATTTAAGTTTAGGAAGAAGAATGCTCTTGAACTCTTGATATGATTATTTTTTGAATTTGGGATAATGGATCCTTAGACACTCTTAGAAAATCTAAATCCTAGACCATGTGAAATGTGGAGGAATGGGAGCTTTAGGAGGAGATTTATTGAAATGGAAGGCTAAGACTGATTGGCCCCAAGAAGGGGATAGGAAAACTTTTTTCTTTCATCATTTTGTTCAAGCTCATCATAATAAGGGGTGCATTTCTTGTCTAGTAACCTCAGAAGGACTTCAAATTTCTTCTCTATTGGCTATGTTTTGTGAGGCTCATCTGTTTTACTTTTCTTTTTTTGATGAAGATTCCCCTCCTATTGCAAAGGAGAATTTGATCCTTTTATGCATTGCCTCTCTAGTCACCAATGTGATGAATGTTCTCTCATTCGTCCACATTTGCTGCCTGAGTTAGAAAAGTTGTACTTGGGACGAACAAAGGTAAAGCTCCAAGCTCATATGACTTTCCTATTGATTCTTTTTTTGAGTTTTGAGATATTATTAGTGCATATATGTTGGAGTTTGTAATGAAATCTCTTCATCGTAAGCAAATGCTTCTAGACTTGAATTCTACATTCCCAAAAAGGAGGAGTTGATAAGCTCATTTTTTATTTGACTTATTGCTGTTTGTAATGTGGTGTATAAGATTATACTAAATTGATTCTAGAGAGGCTCAAAACTTGTCTTCTTGTGGTGATCCTTGAGGAATAAGAGAGTTTTGTGGTTGGTAAACAAATTTTGGATAGGGTGGCCATGGTGGCTTTTGAATTTTTTCACTCTATGGCAACTTCAGAGGAGAGATATATTCTCATTAAATTGGACATGGCCAAGGCTTACGCCAAAGCCAAATGGAGTTTTATTTTGAAAATACTTAGCCTTTGGTTTTAGTCCAGATTGGATGAGTTGGACTATGAGTTGTGTTGCTTCTTTGTCTTTCTTAATTATTGTGAATTGGGAACTTCCAGAGTCCTTTGGTGCTTCTAGAGGCCTTCGTTAAGGGGATTCTCTTCCCCTTACGTGTTTATTATTCATGGGTGGTAATGGGCCAATGGTTTGCCTCAACTCTCACATCTCCAATTTATGGATGACATTACTCATATGGGTTTGGCTTGTTGTTGGGAAGTTGAATCTCTTAGGCAACCCTTGGATATTTACCTTGCTGCTTTAGGTCAGAAAGTTAATGAGCATAAATCCTCCATTTTTTTCTTTAATCCTCCTTAAGCCACTTAGAGGCATAATAATGAGATTCAACGATTTTAGATTGGGTCCCTTCCCTTTGATAATGTGGGCATTCCCCTTACTGTTGGTAGACATCCCATGTTTTATGGTAACCCCTACTCAGAGGTTGTCAATAATCAAAGTTTAACAACTATTATCATGCAAATAATTTAATTAATTTTAAATAATGATGTATGTTTTATAACGCTTCTTTCAATCAACACATTTTAACCTTGATTCCTTATTTCCCTTCCTATACCCATCCTAAGGAGAGCGTGGATTTACTTGTAGTAGGGTGCTTGATAAAAGAACTTGGCTAACACATTCTATTTACATTACATCACAAATTAAATATATTTTATAAAATAATTATAATTCTACTTAAAATTTACTTCATATAATAAATTATAAATATTGTAAATTACATTTTATTTGCATGTGTGTGTGTGTGTGTGTGTGTAATGATATATCTAATTTCCCTCACAATTAATTATATCATAGGATTCATAATTCCCCATGTGCATGGGGTTCCTTGGCTGTATAATAGGGAGTCATAAGACTTACCTCCCACGTAGCACTCTTAATTCATCCAATTTGGCATTGACATTTTTTGCCAACTGTGAATTGGGCTCCGCGATCCAAGTTATCTTTATCCGTGTCAAATCCTATGTTCTGGCCTTCTTTATGTCTGATTTCTATCTATCGAGTGGTGGTGAATTCATGTGATTCCTTTCTGGTGCCTTTGAAGTTTAAGCCTCAGTCCTTCTCATTCATTGCTGTCCTTCTTCCCTTTGAGGAAGGATCCCTAAACCCTAATCCTATTTGGGGTAACTCTTGCTCTCTTCTTCACCTTCTATTTTAGGTTTTTGTGCTTGCTCTTTTATCGACACTATTTGGTGTTCCATTTGGTGCTATCTTCTTAGTTGTAAGCTCCCAATCCCATAGACCTGTGCTGTGCTCTCTTGTTGGAGATTAATATTATCTTATCTTATATTTATACGAGCCATTGGACGTGTCGCTTTCTAATTGATTTTATTAGTTATTATTATTATTATTAATGTTGATTATGTATATAAGTAATATCTCCTAATCATTATAATGTTAATAATTTCTTATTAACATAGATATGTTAGAGAAATGCCTGAGTGGGTTCTTGGTCATAACATAATCAGAGCTATCAAGGAAAACTACAATTCTCATAGAAAATTAAGTGATGAATTCCAAATTAATAATCCTATGCAAACTAAAGGCTTTAAAATTAAGATAGATGATCAAAGATAGAATGTCAAATGGAAGTCTCCACCAATGGGATGGATTAAAGGAAACTTTGACAATGCTACTAAAGGCAATTCTGGCAAAGCTAGTTGTGGAGGGGTGCTGAGGGATGATACTTGTAGAATTGTTGATGCTATTGCTATTCCTATTGGGATTTTTACTAGCCATAAAGCTGAGGCAACAACAACGCTGTATACTATGAGGTTGGTTGTGGAAACTGGTTATCGGAACCTTTGGATGGAAGGAGATTCACTAAATATCATTAATATGCTCAATAACAAGAGCCCATTCACTTGGTCTATTGAGGCCAATTTAACGAAAATAAAAAACTTAATGAAGAAATTTGATAATGTTATATTCTCCCATATTTTTCGAGAGGGAAATTTTGTTGCTGATTGGATTGCTAACCAAGCTGTCTATCGGGAAAGTAAGTTGAGGTGACATGCTGATCTAAGCAAGAGTGTGGAGCTAATGACGATTGTTAATAATGAGAGGACACATGCGAGAGAAGGAAATATTTTCTAAGATTCAAAAATTTATGAAGAAGAGTGGTGGGTTTACGGAGGACAGATTGAGATTCCCAAGGAAGTACCAAAGAGCTATTATGATTTGCGCTTGGCACTTAAGTATAAATAACTCCTCAGTAATATTCAATACTTTACTTCATTTTCTGGGTTGTGCTACTTTGGTTTTCTATAGAGATTTTCAAGTTTTTGAGATGGGCGGGTAACCAAGGAAGCAAGAGCTGAGCAATTGCAGGGCTTGGAAGGCTAAGGCTTCTGTATGGTAAATTTGGCAAAAAGGTAATGTGATGACCTATCTAGAGTGTCTCCATAGTTATAAACCTCATATTATAGAAGTGCTCTTCAAAAGCTGGTTTGAAGAGAGGTTAACTTTGCATGGGGTCACGATGAATTTGACTGAAGATTTTATTACTGAGGTTACAGGGCTTCCAAATGAAGGGTTGAATTTCAATAAGGAGACTAGCATTTGCAATGTAGCCTTCAAGAAATTTCCAAAGACATAAGCTGAAGAGAAGAATCTAGAGAAAAATGGGGATTTCTACAAACTGAAACAAATTAAAGTGATATGGAGGGATGTGTTGTCTTGTATCCGTGAGTATTTTGTTCTTGATGGTAGGGCTAAAAGGGTCTATAAATTTCACTTTGTTTTCCTAAATTATTTTAGGCACAAAGATAGGATTTCCTTTCTATTTTTTTCTGAAATAGTCCCTACTTCTTAGCCTTTATGCACATAGAAAGAAAGAGTCCCGTCCTGTGCTGCATGAAGGTTTAATTTTACTTATTGAAAACTATTGTAAAAGTAAGGCTATAAAGCCCTCTCTGGTCTATGAGAAAAGGAAAGGGACTGGAAGTGAGACCCACCCTAAAAGAATTAAGGTTGAAGAAGGGGCAAGCGTTAACAAAAAGGTTTGAAAACAGGAAAGGACTAAGAAACATGTTGAGGAGATCACAGAGTCTGAGAATTCAGACAATAATGAGAATAAGGATATGGACAATGATGAGAAAATGAAAACGGGGGATTTAAGCTCTAACTTGGATGGGTACTCGGGGAGTAAAAGGGTGTCTACTAGTAAAGATAATGTGGAGGGAAGTCATGATAGAAATACGGGGTAGGATACCCATGGGTAGGAGGATGATAAACTGAGTGATCACCCTTCACATAATGCCAACGAGGAGGAAACGAGAAAGGAGAATGAAGACAAAGACCCTGTTGGTAAGGATAATAGCCAGATTAAAGGGGTGAATGAGGAAAGGACGAAGAATATGGACATAAACATTGATACCCTGATTAATATTGTTACTTCCTTGCAGCCCAGGAATGTGGATGACAAGGGGATGATGCTAAGCTCTCCTTTCTTCACACTACAAAGCTCCAGGTAGAGACTTCTCTTTAGGGTGATTCATGGATGTACAATGAATTAATGGCTCTCAGAAAGAAAATGGGGATAATGCAGAGATATTTGAATGCTGAACGGGCTAAGATTACCCAGTTGGAAGTGCATATCGGTAACATTCTTGATAAGCTAAATGATTACGAATAGGAGCTTCATCAACTAATAAAGAAAAGAGGTCTAAAAATGGAGCAGGTTACTTCCAGTCTTTGTGTTGTGGCGGCCAGTTTGGGAAAGAAAAGCAACACAAAAATTATGTCACCTGGTAATACTGGAGTGGGGAGTCCTAGTGGGCCTAGTAAGAAAACAAGGCAAAGCACAAGGAAAAAGGTTGCCTAGGCTCTTGGGGCTCCTGTTCCTTCGCCTGTTGATATCATCCAGAGTACCACGAAAGCAAGTGAAGAGGTGGTGAATATAATCAAGGAGCTGCTGTAGGTATGGGCTGTGGTTCGGGCGTGTTGGTTTCTGGTCGAGGTGGTTTTGCTGGTTTTTTTTCCTTTTGCTTTCTCGTTTGTTTAAAACTCTAGGTTCCAAGTCCTTGTAAAACCTGGTTGTTTTGTTTGGTTTAAACTCTTGGTTTCAGGTCCTTGTAAAACTTGGTTTGGATGTTTTTTAACTTTAGGTTTTAGGTCCTTGTAAAACCTGGTAGTGCTTTAAATGTTTATCTTTAGTTTTTTGTAAAGGGTTTTGGGCCCCTTCAAAACTTGCTTTTATCGTAATCTAAAACATAGATATGTTAGTTGGTGATTATTACTATTTAATATGGTTTGATATATATATATATATATATATATATATATATATATAATTACTAAAATAGCATGTTTACTAACTACTATTGTTAATTACCATTTATTAATTTAATATTATTTCTTGATTGATTAAATAGCTATATGTATTATTAAGATCTTATTCGGGGGTCTCTAATATTCCACCCTTCCTCAATTTGCTTGCCCTCAAGCAAATATATATTTCCCCTAAGACCGGTAACTTAACTGTCTCTTGTCTTCTAGATTAATCTATAATATAAACTACATCTAACAAATTTGTTCACAAAGTATATACACATTATAAACAACCTTTCCTTAAAGTGATTATTAAGCACTTACAACAATTTATGTTATTAATATTGCCTTGCAATAGGGGTATGATAATCTATTTTCAAAAGCTTTGTAGAGGCTAAAGGGGTTCCTCTATAAAGCTCCATTTATTTCCCAATCCTTTGTTTGCTTCTATAATGTCTTTGCTCTTCCCTTCATCATATCTTACTTTTTTGTCCCACTTTTTGTCTGTCTCTATATTAAGTATTGTTTTTATGTTGGGGTCTGCTCTCTTTTGTCGCATCTATGTTTAGGACTCCATTTCTCCTTACATTCACAACACCACCTCTTTCTCCTTTG
The DNA here is from genome assembly GCA_028749045.1 of Cupressus sempervirens. NCBI lineage: Eukaryota > Viridiplantae > Streptophyta > Pinopsida > Cupressales > Cupressaceae > Cupressus > Cupressus sempervirens. The sequence goes on from CM053783.1 coordinate 555,351,678, forward strand.
ATTCTCTTTGTTGACAAGTGTCCCCTCATCCCCAAGGTTCTCGGTACTTGAAACATAAGTTCTCTCTTTAAAGCTCTTCTTTTTCAAAGCATGAGTCTTTGTGGGAATTCTTCTCTTTTGCGGAAATTGTCTCTCATAGGATCCTTCTCTTTTGTAGAGTGTCTTCGTATGGTTGTTTGTTGATCTATTGTTTGAAGAAGACTCTATTTCAATGCTGCTTCAAATGCATGCTCAAGATTTCGCGGTTTGAGTGCACTAAACATTCTTTTAAGTGGTTCCTTTAATCCGTCTATAAATAGATAAGTGAGTCTATCATCATCCATTCTTGTCACTCGTACTGATATTGTATCAAACTCATTAATGTAACTTTCGACTATCCCATATTGTTTACGAGTTAGTCTTTTGAAATCTTGGGGATGTTTTCTATCTAATCTTTTCATAATTTTTTGTAATTCCTTATATGAGGTAATATTGTCATGACACCATGATACCACTATGCTTGTGCTATGCCAACTAGATGGAGTGGTGAATTGGAGTGCATCTTCTTCACTCATGGCGTTGAATGTTAGGTTAAGTGTATAGTGTTTGTAGCCAATCATATGTTGTGATCTTTTCTGATCCATCAAAGTTTGGGACATCCACCTTAGTTGCCTAATGTTTAAGATCTTTATTAACATGTGTCTAGGGTGTTTCCTTTCTCTTATCTTCACAAAATTCCCTAAATGATACTACTGCCCTAATATGAGGTTCTAGTTTGACACATGCTCTTGCTATATTCTCAGTTCAATTCAAGGGTTGTTCTATCCCTTCTTCTTCTCTCAATAACTCTCGCCTGAGTAAGAATGTGGGTTGCAGTACCTCGACCCTAGAAGACTGTTGATAATGCCAGGTATTGGATATTATGTAACTTGTAATAACACTTGTAGATATTTATATGATTAGAGGACTTCCATTATATGATATCATATGGGTATTGGCCTATCAAAATATCAGCACATGATATTCAGAAAATACTTTTTTGATATCATATTAGGTAACATGAGTATTGACCTATTAGAACATCAATCAAACAAATGATATTCACAAAGAACTCTAAGTAATGGCCTATCAAAACATCAACTAAATGATATTCTTCAAGTACTCAACGTGGTAATGGCCTATCAAAATATCAAGGCAAGATGTTCACCAAATACCTAACATATATCTATACAAACAACTTATAGATAGTCAATTTAATGACATCTAGCACTTAGTGGTTGATTTGCAAGATAAAACCTTTCAACATTTACATAATTGTATATCATGATTTAAGTTATTGTAAGATCATCAACTTCCAATACTTTTTTGCAAATACAAGTGATATTCATTTGGAAGTCGTCACTTTCTCATGATGTACACAAGGGGCAATCCCATACACATATGACATCAAAAGTTCACATGAAGTCACCACGAATATTGTCATGTGGTATTGTCATGATGACATCCACCATGGATCATATCAGAAGAATAAGGTTTTCACCTCAGACTCATCTCTCATAGACAATAATGTATTACAAGGAATTTGCACTTGGAAATTCTTCTTCACGAAGCAACACTAACTTTTTGACCTCGTCAAGATTACTAATAAAGTGTAAAAACTCCCTCTAAGTCTGATATCAACTTTTTTGACTTCTTAGTACAAGCTTGTCTCTAATGAAGTGCCACACTCCCTTTGAATCTATTATCATCCTTTTAACCTCAGACAAAAATAACAGTTACATGCAAATATAACCAATATAAGAAAATAATAGATCGCACATAAGAGAACACAAGACACCAATATTTAACGTGGTTCACCCAATCCTTGGGCTACGTCCACCAACAACAAGTCCAATATTATTATTATCTAGTGATTACAACCTGATTACAATTCGTAATCCCTTACAACTCAATAACACCACAAGAACCAATATTTGCATCACACATTATGAAAATCCCTAACCCTAAGCCTTTTTATACAAGTTTTTGGCCGCTTACAAAATTAGGGCTAGAATCATGGGAAAAATAGTAGGCAATGCCTTTTACAATATAAGGTCATTTTTGGCTTCGAGGGCACTGCCCTTGAAAACCCCCATGGGGGCATTGCCCCTCGACCCCACCCTGTACTGCAATAGGGAACACACCTAGGGTGTTGCGCTAGGACCCCCTAGGGGTGCTGCCCCTTGACCCTATTTGGGGGCACTGCCCCCAAATCCCCATAGAAATAATCTAGGGAGAAATCTGCACCAAATAAACCTTTAAGTCTGATTAGGCTCCACATCACAATAATCTCCCACTTGTAGACTGATCAGACTCCACAATAATAACCTCCCACTTGGAAACTGATCAAGCACTGCTAAACTTGTAGCTCCCACTAGAATATATCAAACCACCTTGGACTCTGTTGTTCTTTTATTCTATTTAGTCTAGAAGACCAACCGACGTTGAAGAGGAGTTCAACTTCTCCCTTGTTATTACCTTGGTAAACATATCTGTTGGATTATCATTTGTATGTATCTTCTCTAGCTTTAACTATCCATCATTCAAAATTGACCTAATGAAATTGTACCACAACTGAATGTGTTTTGTCTTTGAATGTAGAGCTGAATTCTTTGCAAGATGAATGACACTCTGACTATTCGTAAACAAATAATTATATCTTTGAGGGTGTCCCAATTCTTCCAAGAAGAATTGAAGCCATATCATCTCCTTGGGTTCCTCTGTAGTAACAACATACTTTGCCTCTGTAGTGGATAAAGCATTAACCTTTTGTAACCTAGAAACCCAGCTCATGGCTGCTTCAACAATAGTAAATACATAACCTGTAGTACTCCACCTGGTATCAATATCCCCTACCAAATCTGAGTCAACATATCCCTGTAAATAAGAAGTAGAGCCCCCAAAATGCAGACACTTGCTGGATGTGCCTCACAAATATTTGAGAATCCGTTTGACTGCATTCCAATGCTCAAGCCTTAGATGAATCATATACTTGCTAACAACTCCCATTGCATGTGCAATATCTGGCCTTGTACGTACCATAACATACATCAAGCTTCCTACAGCTGAAGCATAAGGTACCTTAGACATCTTGTCCTCCTCTTCTTGTGTCTTGGGACGCATCTCCTTAGTCAACTTCAAATGACCACGCAAAGGTGTGCTGACAACTTTAACATTGTCCATAGAGAAAATTTGCAACACCTTCACAATATAATCAGCCTGAGATAATGCCAATTTCCTGTTCTTCCTATCTCTGCAAATCTTCATACCAAGGATTTGTTTTGCTGCCCGCAAATCCTTCATAGAAAATGCATGTGCTAACTGTTCCTTTAATCCCTTAATGTGATCCATGTTAGACCCAACTACAAGCATATCATCAACATATAAACATAAAATAATGTAAATGTCATCACCCAACCTCTTAAAATAAACACAATGATCTGAGTGACACCTGCTATATCAATGCTCATGCATAAACTTGCCAAATTTCATATACCATTGCCGAGGTGCTTGCTTCACGCCATATAAACTTTTCTTCAATCTGCACACCAAGTTCTCCTTACCTTTAACCTCAAATCCTTGTGGTTGTGCCATATATATCTCTTCATCCAAATCACTATAAAGGAAGGTTGTATTGACATCAAGCTGCTCCAAATGCAAATCTTTAGTAACCACAATATTTAAAACAATGCGAATAGAAGTCATTTTAACAATATGATAGAATATCTCATCAGAATAAATGCCCTTTTTCTGTGCAAATCCTTTTACAACTAACCTGAGTTTAAATCTTTTCTTACCTCCATCCTCTTCTTTTACCCTTGTAAACCTATTTATTCTATAAAACGTTTTTACCTATAGGCAACTTGCATAAATCCCATGTCTTATTTTTAAGTAAAGACTCCATTTCTTCTTTCATTGTAGACTTCCACTGAATCTTTGTATCCACCTGCACAACTTCATCATAACATTTAGGTTCACTAGCATCAATAAGTAAAATAGAATACAAAGAAGGAGAAAATCTTGCTAGAGGTCTACTTAGCCATGTTGATCGTCTAACATTCACTGGGGTGTGTGGTATTTTTTGTTGCAGATCATAAGGAATTGCTGGAACATCAGCTTTTGGAGTATCATCCAACACTACATAATCATCTTCTTTCTTCTCATGTTGCTGCAACAGATCTTTGTACAACACTTTCTCATTGAATATGACATCCCTACTTCTTACAATTTTACGATTTTCAAAATCCCAAAACCTATAACCAAATTCATTAATTTCATATCCAACAAATACACATTTCTTTGACTTAGCTTCTAGTTTGGTTCTATTTTCAGAATCTATATGAGCAAATGCTTTGCAACCAAAGGTTTTGAGAAAAGAATAATTCACCTTCTTACCAGTCCATGCTTCCTCTGGAGTACCACAACCCAATGGAGTAGAGAGACCTCTATTAATCAAATATACAACACTATTGATAGTGTCCACCCAAATGTTTAATGGAAACCCTGCATGCAACCTCATGCTTCTTGCATGCTCCATTATAGTCCTCTTTATGAGTTCAACCACTCCATTTTCCTATGGAGTATTTGGAACAATTTTTTGTCTATGAATACCATTAGTGGAGCAATAATCTTCAAATTCATCAATACTCTCAACCATTATCACATCTGGGACATTTTGATTTCTTTCCAATCTCATTTTCAACCGAGCATTTCCATTCTTAAAAGTTTGAAATACATCAGATTTTTGTCTAAGGAAATAAACCCATACTTTTCTAGTTGCAACAACAATAAATGTAAATAATAATGAGAGCCACCAAGGGAAGATACCTGAGACGATCCCTATACATCTGTATGCACAAGCTCTAATCTCTCACTTTTCTTTTCCTTCCCAGTCTTCACAAAACTCTCTTTTATTCTCCATACACACAACTTTCACATAAATCCATATTGACACATTTCAGTCCTGGTAAAACTTGCTTTGAATGAAGTACTTTGATAGCTTTCTTACTCATGTGCCCAAGTCTGTTGTGCCACAACGCTGTCTCAGAATCTACAACAATTATTTGTTCTCCCTACTCAACAACAACAACTGTTCTTGAACTTTCATTTTTCTTTAAAACAATCCAACTAGAAGGAACGATATGACCTGTACAAAGATATAAGGTGCCTACTTTTACACCTTTTGCTACTATAAGGGAACTTTTTGAAACCTTCCAATTTTTATCATTAAAAGTAATTACAAAACCCTCATCACCGAGTTGCCCTACTGAAATTAAATTCCTACTTAGCCTTGGAACATGTCTTACCTCATGTAGTAGCCAATGATTCCCATTCTGCAACTTAATCTTAACTTTTCTCTTTTCAACAATCTGACAAGGTTCATTATCCTCCAAATAAACAAACCCAAATTCCCCTTGGACATATTCAATAAAATAACTTCTATGAGGTGTAGCATGAAATGAAACACTAGAATCTAAAACCCATGAATCATCAATATTTTCTAAAGAAAGAAGCAAACCATCCTCTTCGGATTTGTTACTTACCACATTTGTCTCCTTGTTCCCTTCTGGTTTATCTCCTTCGTTGTTTTCTTGAGTCCAACAATCTTTCTTCTTATGCCTTGTTTTACCACATTACCAACAATCTCTCGGTTCTCTGGATTGAGACCTCTTCCCCTTTGACTTTCCTCTTGATTTCCTATGATTTTTGGAATTATTTCCCCTCTTAGTCATTCTACCTCTACTTGGTGCATTCAAAGCACTTCCTGATGTAGATCCACCTGAGGTTTTCCTACGAGTTTCCTCACTCAAAATAACACCGATCACATGATCATATTTTAAGGTATTAGATTTAGAAACAAAATTACTCACAGCCATTACCAAGCCATTCAAGCTTTCAGGCAAATAACACAAAATCAAGAGAGCCCTAATTTCTTCATCAAAATTAATTTCCACAGAAGATAACTAATTAGTAACAATATTAAACTCATTTAAATGATCTGCAATAGATCCATCTTTTTCCATTTTCATATTAAATAAACGTTTCATGAGAAATACTTTATTTGAAGCGGAGGGCTTTTCATAAATTTTTGCCAAGGTTTCCATCAACTCTTCTGTCGTCTTCGCTTTTGTAATGTTAAATGTCACTGATGGTGCTAGGCATAATTGAATTTTTCCAAGTGTCTTTCTGTCTAAAATTTCTCATTCCTCATTTCTCATACTTCCTTGGTTTTTAGTTTTTCCTTCCAATGGCTTCCATAAATCCTTCTAAGAGAGATAGCCCTCCATTTACATCTTCCATAACTAAAAGTTTTGCCCATTAAACTTGTCAACCCTCAGCTTACCCTCGTTTGCCATCGCTCCCACTCAACCATGAGACTCCCACTTAATTGTGAGACCTTCCTGCAGAGGATCGCTAAAAAAAGACAATGATGGTTTGGCTAAAAAAAGGACGAACATCTGGCTTTGATACCACTTGTTAGAATAAACCTCAGACAAAATTAACAGTTACATGCAAATATAACCAATATTAGAAAATAATAGATGACACATAAGAGAATATAAGACACCAAGATTTAACGTGGTTCACCCAATCCCTGGGCTACATCCACCATTAACAAGTCCAATATTATTATTATCCAATGATTACAACTTGATTGCAATTCATAATCCCTTACAGCTCAATACTGCCGCAAGAACCAATTTTTGCATCACACATTATGAAAATCCCTAACCCTAAGCCTTTTTATACAAGCTTTTTGCCACTTACAAAATTAGGGCTAGAATAATAGAGAAAATAGTAGTTGACGCTTTTTACAATATAAGGTCATTTTTGGATTCGAAAACCCCTGCGAGGGCTTGCCTCTTGACCCCACCCTATATTGTGACATGGAGCGCACTTAGGGCGTTGCCCTAGGACCCCGTAGGGGTGATGCCCCTTGACCTCGTCTTGGGGGTGCTACCCCCAAACCTCCATAGAAATAATCTAGGGAGAAAACCACACCGAATAAACCTCCGAGTCTAATTAGGCTCCACATCACAACAAAGTATCCATCTATCTAGAAATGTTATGCTCTAGATCTTCACATACAACCTTCCAACCTACATACATGGAACTTCATCCCATGAATCATTGTCCTTTGACTACTACAATTTCTTGATCACTAGAGAACCCATCTCGGCATGGTGTACTCCATATAATAAAAATCAAATAAAGCATTTCATCTATCTACTCCCCTTATTATGAAAGTACACCTTGATTCATAGAAACATCAATAAATGTACTAAATTGTGAATTTATCCCTGAGTTTAATTACATCAGACATTCATGTTAATGTGGCTTCTTTCTAAAGCTCCAAGTTCATGTGTCAACCCCTAGTAGATGTGTCAAACTCAAATTGTGAATTTATCCTTGAGTTTAATTACATTAGACATTCATGCTAATGTGGCTTCTTTTTGAAGCTCCAAGTTCATGTGTCAACCCCTAGTAGATGTGTCAAACTCCCCCTGAATGTTATTTCCTTCTCTTCAAAGAAATATTTTCAATCATTAACGCAATCCCATGATTGCAAGCATTAAGCTCTTTTCCTTTAAATGAGTTCAATCTTAAAGTAATATTAAAAAGAGATTACAAATAGTTCATAAAATCAAACTATCCTTGAAGGGAATTGGCAATAATAGAAGCATACATGATTTATTATCCCATAGTTATAGCATGAATCAATAATTAAATTTTATATGCATGAATCAAGCACGAAAAACTTATCTTTTATTTAATAGGTCTTATGTCTTTATAAGTCATGATATTGACCATTTCTTAGACCATGTCCATTGCCAAACAAGGTATTGACTGCCATGCCAATGACATATCTCCGCTCTAAATGAAATGATCAAGAATAGGGTTAAACCCTAGGCAATTTGTCAATAGTTTTCCAATGAGAGAATTCCTCCAAAGGTGGGGGAATCAAGTCTGCCTCAATACTGTACCAGATCTATAAGTAAACCATGCAGTATGATCATAAATGTTGCCTCCAACGTGGATCACTCCATAACCTCAATATGGAAGACACAATAGTTTCTAGTGGTATTGTGGTGTAAATAAATATTTACTATTTACACTTTACTTAAGTTTACTTAGGATAATGCATTTTTCATATTAGTTGTCATGTAGACACCTAGGAGTTTGCACATTCACATGACAACACAGTAGTTTGCACTCCAATTGAACTCATGTTTTCTACTACATCTCTTTACGAGATACACCTTTGTATACTTATCCTCTCATTGTTTCATGCACATTCATACACAATGGAGGATAATCCACTCTTGGTGGACATGTGCTTAGTTGTTATAATTATCTCTTTGCTGACTCCTAGTCACCGTGATTGTCTTTATATACAAGAAACTTCTATGATATATTCGTCTAAAATCTATTATCATTTGATCATTATTGAGATTCTCATTTGATCATCTCTTGTACTTCTAGATCTTGGCGTTGCATTATTGCCTTAGGAAAATTCTTACATGTATAAACATCTAAAGTCTCACTTTTTAGATTATTATATTAACATTGAGTTTTGTTGATCTGCTCTTAGATGTTTGAATGTTGTTTAAGGTAACATTTATAGTATGTATAGCAGAACCTTCCTCATATAACTTAGCTCCAACAATTGCCTAACTGCATGGTTATCAAAGTTGTCTAAGAAGTAGTTTTGTATTTGTCTTCCATTTGAGAATGTGCCATAATTTAAACCAACAAGCATGAACAATGACTCCTCAATGAATATGAATAAAGGAAACACTTGTGCCTCGATATACATCTAGAGATGATCTTCCAAATTATTAGAGGGAAAATGTCCATCTTTTCAAATACTTTTCGAGATTTTGTTCATGAACCATACACATGATAGTTGTTCATTTCTCAAATGTCGTTCTACATGAACTTTTAATTGTAATGTGCAACTTGATAGTCATGGTTTGATTATTCATTCAATTAACATTGTATTACTGTTTTGATTTGATACTCTTCAAACACCACTGAAGGAGAACATTGGATGATTCTAGGTGTTAATAAGTCATTGGCAATAGATTGAATATCTAATTCTTAATATGGCTACACACGACTGCAATCTTAATGACTATGATTCACTTCAACCGAATATGAATCATTATAAGATGCAACCCACAATATAGCCCCCTTTGTATAGAATAATACTACGATGGTTCGATAGGTTTCATATCGAACACAAACTTCCCATTTTCGTTGATTTTCTTCAAGAGTACTTATTGAAAATTTGTAAAATAACATTTCCTCTAGTTCTATGATGTATGTCTGGATTCCATTCAATCTAGATAAATTTCTCTATGACTATATGTCGCAACATCCACCTGATATTCATCAATCTGATATGAATCTTTATTTGTTAAGGTTGAGATTGTGTGGATATAAGATGCAATATTGACACAACTCTTTGAGCTGAAACCTTGTATGCTTGTCCTCAATAGGATTGTTCTTTTGTTTCATCAACTCCCTAGTCAGAAGACTATACACAATCATCAATGAATTAATTTTGGATGCGAAGATCTATTGACACATCATGAAAATTGACCTTTCCTAGATTCCTTCAAGATATAACATTTGCTACCAAATACTTTCAAGTAACTTAGCTTAGGTTTCTAGCCATACCATAGTTCATAAGGAGTTTGATTTGAGTCTTTCTTTAGCTGTACTCTATTTATGGTATACATTGCAGTACTAATTGCTTCCTTCCAATATTTGATTGCAACATTCTTTTCTATCATCAAAGTTCTTGCACAATCCATGATGGATCTATTTCTTCTTTCAACTATACCATTCTGTTGTGGTGTACTAGGGGCTGATACTTGTCTTTTAATTCCTCTTTCAATGCAAAATTCATTGAATTCATTCGAAATGAATTCACCACCTCTGTCTGATCTCAAATATTTCAACTTCTTTCCAGTTTCCTTTTCTACTCTTGCTAGATACCACTTAAACCTTTGAAATGCTTCGGACTTATCTTTCAGATACATTACAATCATCATTCTAGAATAGTCATCAACAAAAACAATAAAGTACTTATCTCCACTGTAGTTTTCAATTCTAATAGGTCCACATAAGTCAGTATGAAGCAGCTCCAAGACTTCTTCAAAATGATAGTTTTTACTTTTGAAAATTGTCTTTCCCATCTTACCAATTTGACAAATTTTGCATAGGCCCATATCAGGTTTCCTTAAGCTAGGAATACCTCTCTTTTGTTTTTGCTTATCTTGATCAAATTATCAAGGTTCATATGACACAACCTTTTATGTCATAACTAGCTTTCTTCTACATGAGCAATGAAATATGAACTTTCACTAAGATCTAGGTAGAATAAGTTACCTTTTGTTTGGTTACTAGACCCAACTAGATTTCCTTTTCCATCTAGTAGTTTGGCTTTCCCATTCATGAATTCTACCTTGAATCTAATGTTATTCAACTGTGCCAAATTGAGTAGATTATGCTTTAGTCCTTCAACCCAATAAGCATTATCACATCCAAGTCCATTGGTTAGTGAGATACAACCTTTTCCCTTTATGCAACATGGTTCATTGTTTACAAATCTCACACTTGCACCATCATAGTGTTCCATATGTTCAAACTTTGTTTTGTCGCTAGTCATATTATGTGAACAACCACTATCAATAATTTATGTATCATTTTTGCTAACATGAGAAATAGGTTCCATTTTATCTTCTTCATCATTAGATTCATCTTTTACAACAATATAGACCATCTCATCATCATCACTACTATTTGAATCTTTAGCCATGAAACAAGATTTCTTACCTTTATCTTTATAGTCGTTGAAGTTCTTGAAATCCTTCTTTCCTTTGAACTTGTTGTGCTTCTTTTCATCTTTGTCTACTTTGTTTGGACACCTTGCAACAATGTGACCAACTTCTTCACAAGAAAAACAAATTAAAGGAATTTTACCTTTATACTTTCCTCTGCCTTTGGGATACCTTCTTGCAAGTAATGCTTTACTAGTTCCAAGATCATTGTCAAAACTATCTTCTTATTCACTTTCAGATTGTTTGCCTTTTGACCTTTTAGCTTTCTTCTTGAGTGACAACTTAGCTTCAAATGCAGACTCAAGATTGCTAGAACTAGGAACATAATTATCATAGTTATCTAGCTCAAATGTTGTCAATCTACACACTACTGCATCCAATGTTATATCATTCTTTTGATTGCACCTCATTTCTTGAAAAACTGATACTTTGATTGCATATATAGGAAGAAGTGTTATGAGAAATGCACTCACCACTATCTCATCTTCAATCTTTCCTCTTGAAGCTTTGATCACACAAACACTAGCTTTGATTTTGTCACTGTACTTTGCAATGTTCTCATCTTCTCTTATCTTTATTTGATCAAATTGTCCTCTAAGACTTTTAGCTTTAGCTCTTCTTACATTATCATCTCCTCCATAGATAGTTTTTAGCTTGATCCACATTTCATAAGCAGTTCCACAGTCTTTGACCTTATCGCATTTGGCATAGTTGACAGATGAAGCAATATCAATCATCATAATGCTACGACTCTTTTTCTCTGCAATTTCTTCAACAATCATAGTTACAACAGGTGTCATATATTTGGTGTCTAGGTACTTTAGGCTTAAATCTCCAATGGTTGCCAAGTGCAGTCTCATGAGTTCTTGCCATGCCTTGAAGTTATCTTTGTTCAACTTAGGAATCTCCCTTCTATAAGACATGATGATCTTTAGCTTAGGTCTTTGAAACCTCTTCTGCAAGCACCAAAAGCTCTGATACCAATTGTTAGAAATATAAGAGGAGTAACTGAGAGGGGAGGGGTGAATCTTTTATCACTAAAATAAATCCCAGATCCCTTAGATGTCGGCACAAAACATAAACACTACTGAAAATATTGTTGCTCGACAAACATATAGGTATTTGGTTACTTCTGATATTATGTTGTAACTCGGTAACCACTGCAAGAACAACTGTAACTCGACAAATTCTTAACATGAAAATCTTAAGATATTATTTGTGGTTAACCTTAACTTAGTTTCATACACATGAAAGAAATAGCATGAACACAAGCGACACCAAGATTTAACACAAAAACCCAGTTTTGAAAAAATCACCAATTGCAACCAGTTATTGTTTTTCACCCTTCTGAAGTGAGCCTGTTAGAAGCCAACCCTATTAAAGGTTACAAAATACATTGTTAGGGGTGACCTTGTTAGAGGATTTAATCACCCTATTAAGAGTGGTCTTGTTAGAGGTCTTTAGACACTTAAATCTAGAAATTCCACCTTGTTAGAGGATTTGCAAATAGCTATTAAAACAACTCTATTAAGAGATTTAGATCACCTCTATAATGGTTAGAGAGTAACAATGATATGATCTTATTTATGATGCAACTGAATTGCTGATTATAGATCTCAATTCTGGCTTGAATACTTGATCCTTCCTGATCGAATGTATCTTTGCATCTCCTCAAAGATATTCTGCTTATCCTTCTAATTCACTTCCTCTTAGCATCTTCTATTCTTCCATTCACTTGCACACATTCAAATTACAACTTGACCTTATATTTATATCTTATGCACTGTCAAGTCGGCTTGAATACAACTTAAAATAATTCACATCTCCTCAGTCGGCTAGAAACAACAAACAAAACTATTGAACTCAATATGCCAAAACAAGAAAATCCTTTGTTAGCCGACCCTACTCGGTAGACACTAACTCAGAACTGATTTTTCTATGTTAGCCAAGTGAACTTGGTTAATACTGCATCTTCACAAAGTTCCTTTAGTAACTGAGTGAGTTCGGTCAACATTAGTTCCATCCAACATTTTCTTTGTTGACCGAGTGAGCTCGGTTAACACTCAACTTATGCAAACTTTTTGTCGACGCCCGAGTGAACTCGGTAGGCACTACCTTTTAAACTTGGTAAACACTAGAATGCTCGGTAGACACAAGAAATTGTCTTCATCACTCGAGTGAGCTTGGCATACACTATCTAGTAAAGATATGCCATTTTGTATAACATCAAAGAAAATACACAATTAACCAATTGTTTTCAACAAGAATACGCCGAACAAGCTAAATAATAATTTTGGGCAACACATAAAATGTGGAAAACTTGAAAATACCTCAAAGTCAGATGTCAAAAAAATCAACAAAATTAAAACCTCTATTCCCTTAGGGACCCAACATCAGAAAAAATCCAATAAGATATCTCTTTTAGGCATACACAAAAAATTTGAGAGCATAACAATGGACAAAATTCAAAACTCTAATGGGAAATCATATAATTGCTCACACTTGTCCAACTAGGTGATGAAATCAAACATACATGTGGGGGAATAATAATTCTCAACCCACTAATCCATTGTGAGAAATTTTCTTTATCAAAATAAAGCGAATAAAAAATGGTAGAGTGCCCTACCTCATACCAAATAAAGGAAAACCCAAAATGAGGAGAATAAAATAAAAACAATGCCAAATCAAGTGAAACAATTGGCACAACGAAGATATCTCAACACAATTCCAACAATTCTCTCGATGCAAGAATTTGATACCCAAAATTTACCCAACAAGCAAAATAATGAATTCTGCAAGACAATTTGGAGTAATTTTAATTTTCTTAAAAAATACCGAGTAAAAAGTAAGTAAAAAAAGCTCAACTTTAAAATATAAAGCACTTCTCCCAAAGTGATTTACAAATAATTTATTTAAATAGCTAAATAAATGATTTGACCTTTTCTCAAATTAAAATGAATCAATTCCCATTATATTGAATCTAACTATGACAAATTGGTTTATAATTAAAATAAGTGTAAAGATCTCTAAATGCACTTAAATCATTATTTAAATTGAATCATTCCGCAACAACTAAAAAAACTCTAAATGCACAAACAATCATTGATCTATCAGAGATGCCATATGAATCTAAAATCTCCATTCTCTTACTAGAGGGATATAATCATAATAATATTGGCACTACTACCTTTTGCATTGATTTCTCACAATAGTTCATCACACTAGTCGACGATATTTCATCAGTTACATGACTAAACACGTCATCGCTAAACAAGCTCAAACTTTATGATGATTGACTAATCAATTGCTTGTCCAACATTGAAAAATGTTGCAAAGCACGTCCTGCAGACATTAGAATAGAAGAACAATGAGAAACATTTGATTGGGCTTGTGTCGATGTCATGTTGTCGACAAACTGAGAAAACATCTGACGTACCTGCCATCACATGCATAACATCCAAATCAGATTTTCTGTCAGATTGTTCGTTGAAAACTATCCATTATACATTAGAATTAGGACGACCTAAATGTTAATTTTGAGAAAGAAAGTCAGGGGCAATAAAACCACAATCTATATGCATGAACATCAGGCGAAGGTGAAAAACCACAATTTCCAACACATATTTGCATTTTTGTTAGAGGTGGATAGGTTTTTAAGATTATAGACCATTGTGGATGTTGGAATTCCAACTTTTATAGGAAAGGGAATGTGCCCAACAAGACAAAAAAACAAAACAACTAATAGACTAGAAGACTGCTAACCAAGACAACTATTAACACCCTTATCAAAAAATTACCAAGAAGTTCTAACCACCAATAAGTTTTTGTTGATATCTAAAAATGGTTGATGGCTGAAACTCCTTGGTGGGTTTTAAACAAGGGTGCTCTTAGCTATTTTGATTAGAAGTCTTTTGGTCTTTTAGCTATTTCAATTTGCTTGCTTGTTGAGGGCATTGCCTTGCCTATAGGAGTCAAATTTTTGATGTCCTCCATAGTCTATAATTTGAAAAACCTATATACATCTTTAACATACATGCAAACATGTGCTGGAAATTATGTTTTTAAGCTCCATCCATCATCCTTGCTTATGAATTGAGGTTTCAACTACCCCTTACTTGCCTCCTCAAAAGTATTGTGTGTGTGTGTGTGTGTGTGTGTGTGTTTGATAGAGGAAGAAAAATAGCCTAAAAAAGTCCATTATTGATCTTTGATATTGAACTAGGGTTGCCTCCTGCATTGCTTGAAACCAAGAGATTGATGCCATAAACATTTGAAATTAGCATTCATCTTCAATGGCTAATATAGATGGTATAAAAAGTTTATCTAGAAAAAATAGGTAGTATAAAATGATAATCAAGGAAACATATAAATACAATTCCTTTAAAAAAATGAATGATAACTAACAAAGAAATGACTGATTCCTAAAGGTTGTGTTACAAGTGTTTAGGGGGAAAAGGGAGACACTTTAATAAGATTGTAGGTCTCCCTATTTCTGAGCCACTAAGTCATTCAAATATGTATGAAAAGGAAAGAGGGAAATTTCCAAATGTGATTCCACTATAGATCTAAATTAGATTAGGTAGGACCTAAAGGAGGAAGGG
Organism: Cupressus sempervirens; assembly: GCA_028749045.1. Lineage (NCBI taxonomy): Eukaryota > Viridiplantae > Streptophyta > Pinopsida > Cupressales > Cupressaceae > Cupressus > Cupressus sempervirens. The sequence continues at coordinate 555,367,147 of CM053783.1, forward strand.
TGCTAATATTAAATTTAAATTATAAAGAGGAATGCCATACAAAGAAATGTACCTTTTGGCCCTTGATAGGATAATGTGAATATGAAATTGAACCAATTGCTTAAATAATGTAAATCTAGATGCTATGTGAACACAATCAGCCCAATTAAGATATAAAACTAGAGTAAATATATGAAAGTAAATAAAATATGAAAGACCTTGAAATGCATAGAGGTAGATGTACTTTAGCTCCAAAACTAACATATTTGAACCATATCTGGATATCCATTGGTGAATCTTGCAAGAAAACAACGAAAGGAACAAAACCAAGAAATCTTTGCAAAAATGGAGATTGAAGGGCTAGGTAGAGTTCAGAAGATGTTCTATAACCAGGTTGACATAATTCAACGACTTGAAACTGACTACTCTAGAAAACTCCCAAAAGGTAGGTTCCAAATCCGCAAACCTTTCGTTGATATCCCACAAATCAACATAGAAAAGAGAGGTTTTGGGGTTGGGGTTTGATGAGGGATTTCCATGGTCAAGCAATTAACTGTAATTGATAAATGTAAATGTAAATGACTGAAAGACAAGATAAATGTTAGGATTAACCTTGCTTAAAACCCTTGTTTGTAAGGATTTTGTATGTCAATGTATTGTAGATCTTGAACTAGGAATGTAAGATATCTCTACTCTTTACAAAGGATCTACCATAATCCCACAATGGTTTCATGGATATAAAAGTGCATCATTGAAGAAGATGATGAATTCTTCAATGTAGATCCCCTCCCTAGATGACCAACAATAAGCTAGATCTTGAAGAGGAAATGCTCACAAAGGATCCTTCAATGCTAGCTATAAATGTCCTTGCTTAAATGCTTGAATATATCAAATACTTGAAATCCTTGAATGCAAAAGACACAAATTTTCGCTTGAGATCAAGAGGTTGGATTACTTGAGTGCATGAATCAATGAGATATGGAAACAAAGCCCCCAAGTCTCCTTATATATGAGTTTTCAGGCAGGAAAACAATACAAGCCAATGGGAGAGCACAAGAAAACAAATTAACCCCCCAAGGCCTTTCGAGCCCCAAGTTCTAAAACCTTTAGAGACTAGGTCAACCTAGGTCGATCTAATCCAAAATATGTTGACCTAAGTTGACCTAGTCCTAAAGATTAGCTCCGAGAAGCCACAGAGAGAAGGGGAAAATACTAGGAGGAATAAGGTGGAAAGAGGAATAAGAGAGAAAAGGAGATCGAGCATAGGCATATCCATGGTCCGAAGAAGACATTATGAAAAGGGAGCTAAAAGGTCTTAAAAGGTAAGTGCGTCCATTTTAAGGTGATACATTTAGCACCCACTTTAGCGGGAGTATGGGTTTCCTTAAACTCATGATAAAGTATACCAAGAACAAAAGAGAAAACCTTATCGTGATTTGGGAGGAAAATAAATCATCAAGCCCCTAAAAGACTTGAGTCTTTATCACATCTAGAATCATAATAAGAGAGATAAGCACTACAAAAAAGAGTGTAGTTACTTTCCCAATTAGATTTGTGTGCCTTATTGTGAACCGAACAAGAAAAAGAAAAGGGGAAAGGTCTCTGCAGAAGAAAAAGGGGATGGTGTTGATTGGTCCAGCAAGTGTGTGTGGCATGCTAGTCAACCCATCGAAGCTAAACCAAATGGTCCAGCAAGTGTATATGGCATACTAGTTAGTTCATCAAGGGATTCAACTTCAAGGAAACTCCATGTCCCAAAGAGAAAAATCAAAAAGTGACCTAGGAATAGGGATGTGTGTGTCCTTAAGGGATTGAAACAAGATCGATCTTTCTAGACTGTTAGTAGTCAAAAGAAGGGTCAAAAGAAGGATTAGGCCTCCCAAACTGTCAACAATTTAAAGAGAGATCCAAAAATAGACCAAGGAATAGTTCTTGGAAACTATAAGGAAAAAGAGAGAGAGGAGTAAACATGAAATAATAATGCATAGATTTGGGTATACCTTAGAAATCATACCAAGCACTAAAGGTTGAAGTACTCCAAGTTATACACACAATCTATATTTGTATTCCATGGACAAAGGATGAGCGAAGTGTATGTGCCCATGTCAAAGCAATTACAAACACCGTAACATAAGAAATTGCTTTAATGAAAGCATACATACATCAATTGAATAACATTTCAATTATGACATGCCCCCAAGAAGAGAAACATATCAAGGGTAATGAGCACATAACAAAAGAAAGACCACAAAAGGGATCTACTAACTTTGGGGTTAGTAAGATCATATGATAATGTGTAGTATCATCATTCCCCAAAAGAGGTAAAACTATGACACAATGGAGGAAAAGACACAGATGAGCTACAAAGAAGAGTCTTTTTGGGCCAATAACATGGTGTAATGATCCCATCTTTTGGCCTTCACGTTCTCCAAATTCTAAGTGGAGGATAAGAAAAAATTAAATTAATTTCTTATAAAGTCATTAAATAAATTAAAATTAAAAGGTGGCTTTATATTTAATTAATTTAATTAATTATTGTATTACAAAGGAGATGCGTCTAGAGTGTGTATTAATTATTGGAAAGGTGGAAGCCTCTAGAAGCACAATTAATTATTGCAAGAGAGGAGTTTCTAGAGAGTGCATTAATTATTGGAAGGGGGAAGCTTCTAGCACTTGCAATTAATTAATGTTTTAGTTCTTTCTACAAGGGTGAAGGAATAGGATAAATAGGGGTGAGAGTCTCATTGTTTAGCATGAGATTATTGTATCGGGTGATTATGACTTGCATTTGATAAGAGCTTGGATGTGTGAATCACACTCTTTTTTGGCAATAGAAGACGTTCATTCTCTGTTGTAACATTCTAGACGTCATTCCCTTAGGGTTTGGCCTTTGGAATACATCTCTTTGTACTTGATTGCAATATTTTTAGAATTCATATAATTTCAACAGTTGATTCAACTTTTGGGCATTCTTGGGTGTCCATTACAGTAGTATCAGAGCTTCCTTGCAAAGTCTTTCATAAAGTTATAACCGGTGGGTGCCCATTACAGTGGTATCAGAGCTGTTAGTCCTGCCATCCTGTGAAGATCTTATAGATAGCCGGATAGAGGGAAAAGTGTTTGACAAAATGTATATCAATCCAGATCAAGAAAATGTAATATTTAGATTACTGAGTACATTAGAGAAGGGGTGTCGTATGCAACAGGAGCAAAATAGGCGAATGGATATGATGTTGCAACTTATGGCAAAAAGGATGGGCATCAACATTGACGATTTGTATGTTGCTCCAAAGCAGAAGGTAGTTGATTCTTCAAATGGGATCGAGACACCACCAGGCTATGCTATTGGTGATAGTCAGGAGTCCACATATGAAGATTTGTCAGGGGATGGCGATGCAACAATGTTGGGATTAGAAGAATGCGAGGATAATGTCATATCAGCAACCATTTCTGTGTCCGTTGAAACATCCAACAAGGAGTTTAGTAGTATGCATGCAGTTGTAGATATGTGCTTTGATGATCATTGTACACCTATTATTGCTAATGAGGTGAGTAATATAGTGACATAGTTATATTATACTATTGATCAACAAAGTGTTGATGTTCACTTCTGCAATAGTACTATGTTCAACATGGATGCCACATTGTCTTATGATAATTTGATGTTTGCAATCGATATTGATCACTCTCCTGAGTGGAGTTGGGCTTTGTTTTCACCATCTACAAAGATTTGATTTTGTGTTGCAGCAATTGGGAAGAAGAGATTTCATAGATCTTCTATCGAGCCGCCTTCTGGTGACATCCAAACTTATACTTCATCAGCACAAGTTTTGGGAGCTAACTTGCAGGACATGTGGTTGGTCCTAATTATGTTCATTTTTAGTTTGTTTAATGTCCATATGGATATCACATATTACTTCAATTGGGATCCAGGTGGAGGTTGGCGTTCATTATGTTACTTAATTGCTTGAGGACAAGCAATTTCAAGGAGGGCGGATTTGTAATGATCCCATCTTTTGGCCTTCACGTTCTCCAAAGTCTAAGTGGAGGATAAGAAAAAATTAAATTAATTTCTTATAAAGTCATTAAATAAATTAAAATTAAAAGGTGGCTTTATATTTAATTAATTTAATTAATTATTGTATTACAAAGGAGATGCGTCTAGAGTGTGTATTAATTATTGGAAAGGTGGAAGCCTCTAGAAGCACAATTAATTATTGCAAGAGAGGAGTTTCTAGAGAGTGCATTAATTATTGGAAGGGGGAAGCTTCTAGCACTTGCAATTAATTAATGTTTTAGTTCTTTCTACAAGGGTGAAGGAATAGGATAAATAGGGGTGAGAGTCTCATTGTTTAGCATGAGATTATTGTATCGGGTGATTATGACTTGCATTTGATAAGAGCTTGGATGTGTGAATCACACTCTTTTTTGGCAATAGAAGACGTTCATTCTCTGTTGTAACATTCTAGACGTCATTCCCTTAGGGTTTGGCCTTTGGAATACATCTCTTTGTACTTGATTGCAATATTTTTAGAATTAATATAATTTCAACAGTTGATTCAGCTTTTGGGCATTCTTGGGTGTCCATTACAGTAGTATCAGAGCTTCCTTGCAAAGTCTTTCATAAAGTTATAACCGGTGGGTGCCCATTACACATGGAGACCAAAAATAATTGGTACTACCATATCATAAGTAGCCAAGAAGACTATGTAAGAGCACTGGTATGAATAATAGTACAAGCACAACATCACATGTAAAATAATAATAAAAGAAAATAGATACAAATAGAAGAATGTTTACGACAGGGAAATTACTTTGTCCTCTTGATCTCAACGAAGAAACAAGTATCATCTAAAGAAATCAAAAGACAAAAACATATAAAAAACACATCATGGGGAAAAACACAACACAAGACCACAAAGACTACTATTATGAATGAAGTCCACATCAAGTGTTCCATGTGCCCCCCCATTTTTGTTCAAAATGATGACCAATGAGAGGAACAACTTCCATTATAGAAGGAATCACAATAAGTTCTAAGAAAGGACTTTTGGATTTACTATGCTCATTACTAGGAGTCCTTGTAAGTTGTGAAGAAAGCATGTTAGGCAAATCACTATCCACATCAATTAATTCTTCATCACTACTAACATGTTCATCACCTAAAGTATCTTCCATATCTATATTAATAGAATCTAAAATACAAACAAAATCATTTTGTTTATCCAAATACACAATGTTACATTTTTTTAGCTTCCTCCAAAAACTAATGCATGGTTTGATCAAAGGAAGGCAAGGGTTGAGAAGAAGATGTAGACTAAGAAGCAAGAGAATGAGCTTTATCTTGATGAGTCTTGTGATGCCGACAAGCATGTTAATTACGAATAGTCTTATGAGATATAGTAGGAGGATTAGGATAAACTACTATAGGTTCCAAAGAAAGAACATCGATAGGTTCAAGTATAATAGCTGAGGGAAAAAGGTCAAAAGTAGGAGTAGATGGAGTTGGTAAAACAAGCATAGGTAAACAACCCTTAAGAAGAGTAAGTTCCATGATCTTGGATACTTTATGTTGTTGATAGTTTCTATAGAGATGACTAGGACAAATAGGTGGTTTCTGGGGACTAGATGGCCAATAAAAATCAATCTCAGCACAATCTCTAAGACTTGATGGTTTACAAAGAGAATAATTAATAGTAATAATGTTTCCATCATGAGGAAATTTAAGGCATTTGTGAATAGGAGAAGCTACAACTTGCATGGAAGAAATCAATGAAATGCCAAGCTTAACTTGAAATTGGCTAGAAGTAGGAGTAATGAAAAAATTAGTAAAAATAGTTTTCCCTAATAAAGCAACAATTAAAGTGATAGAATCTTGAGGATGATAAAGAAAACCATTACAATTTTGAATCCATACAAGAGTAGTATTGTAATTATCTCTATGCTGACCTTTGTTAAAAAGACGTTCTTCGATGATAACATTCACAAAAGAGGAAGGATCAACCAAAGTACCACACAAAGGAATATGAGCAACTCTAGTAGTGATGTAAAGAGGTCCATTAGGTGCCTTAAACATATCAGACTAACTAAAGGTAGTAATAGGTGCTTGTTCAAGTTTGGGTGGAGAAGAAATCAAAGGTTTAGGTGCTAATTCAACATGATTAATATCCGCTTCTTGTATCTTCTTGTCATAATTAATATGGTGATCAAAACAAGGTTGATTAATAACATTTGTTAAGTGAGAAGGTAAATGATTAGTGTAAATCAACAAATTCTAATTAGGTGGTATGGTAGATTTATTTGTGTTATTAACTTGAGCATCAACAAATATAGCCTTAGAATCAATAAGGTCTCAAATAGCATTCTTCAAAGCATAACACTTTTGAGTCTCATGACCTGGTTGATAATGATATTGATAGAAAGCATTTGAATCAAAATACTTAGGCAATAGTGTACTAGGATCAATAGGATAAATAAGAGGAAGATTAAGAATACAAGCATGAATCAACTTACTCATCACCTCATACAAAGGCATAGATACTGGAGTATATCGTCTCTTAGGATGAAATACAAAGGAAAAAGTAGTCATACCTCTGGATGTAGTAGCCACTTGATCATCAACTGTATTTGTAGACTTGATTTTGATGAAATTGTTAGGTTTAGAAAACTTGTTTGAATTTTCGGTGTCATCACTCTTATTACTAGAAACATGAGGCATTAGAGCAAAGATGTCGAGTTGATTCACTTGTAACTGGTAATGATGAAGCACTACATATAAATGTGAAAAGGAGGTATACTCAGTAAGAATTTTTTTATCCCTAATGTCTTTTTGTAAACTATAAATAAATATGCATTGAATATCATGATAAGAAATCCAAGCATACAAATGTTTAAACCTACAAATAAATCTAGTAATTTTCTCTTTAACATTTTGCTTATAATGCATTAAAGAAGTTAAAAAAATTTGTGGACCAATATTATTCCAAAATTGTTGAACGAAAGCATTAGAAATAGTTTGAAAAGAATCAATGGAATAAGGAGGTAGAGAGAAATACCATTGCAACACTCTATCCCTAAAAGTAGGCAAGAAAAAATTAGCCATAAGCTTATAGTCTTGAGAAAAAATACTACATATAGTCTACATGGTTTTAACATTAATTATAAGATCTCCCTTACCATTATAAGTCTCAAGACAAGGCACCTCAACATGTTATAGGATAAAAATACAAAGGATATACAAGAAATGGGGATTATCAACATCACATGTAGGAATATTATACTTATAGTGAGTTTATTGAGCAAGTTGTTATTGTAAAGCAGTAACGGTTTGAACCAATGTACTAATGGTAGGATTAGAAGAAACACTAGCAGGCATAGGTATGCTAGATGGATTATGAATGTTATAAGAAGCATAAGGAATATGTAAGGATGTTGGTGGAGGGTGAGATGCAATGGGTAAAAGGTTTGCATAAGTAAAATGAACCACATTATATGAAAGTAACGAAGAAGGAATGGAAGTAGGAGGAACACTCACGAGAAGTAAAAGGCTAGGAAGACCAACACTTAAAGGAGTGGACACTTTTGTAGAAGTAGTCATAAGAGGTGAAGCATATGTAGGTATGCTAGAAAGAGTGGTAGGAATCAAGATGGAAGGTTCACCGATTGTGGAAGGAGGAGGATATCCTAACACTTGAGCACATTCCGTCAAAGACTTATCATGTGTATTAATAAGGTGAGATATGCCATGCACTATAGAAAGATTATTGTCATAATTGTTAACTAGCTTCTTAAGAGCTTCAATAGTAGCAACACTATTGAGATTCTAATTTTCTTGAGCAAGCCAATTTTCCAATTTGTCAAATTCACTAGAAAGCACATCAACTTGTGAAGGAGGAACTCGTAACGCATTGTAATAATCATAGAATGAGTGAGAAGAGTTACGCTCCATTAAAGAATTAATATCATGAGCGAAGATGTGATTTTGATCATGAGTCCTAGAAAAGAAAAGAGGAACCATGATCAAATGAGCCCATGAGTCTATGACTTTGCCTAACATGAATGTTATAGGTTGGACTTCATGTAATTAAGCTCATAAAAGAAATCATAAAAGAAAACCCTAATGAGATCTAACCATGCAAATGTAATAGAGGGAGAGATCTAACCACACACAAGATAGCCAAATCTATGAGAAAAAGAAAGGGGTTCACCAAAAGAAAGGTAAATAAACAAAGAGGAGAGATTGTCAAAAGAGGAATATCTATTTTCAGGAAAAAAAAGGGTAAGAAGAACGAGTTCACCAAAGAAGATGGGAAAGAAGAAAGATAAAGATATCTAACTCCAAACTCAAAAAGAGGGGACACATTGGGTTCACCAAAATGTTTTGGGGGAAAAGGGAGGCACTTTAATAGGATTGTAGGCCTCCCTATTTGCAGGCCAGTAAGCCATTCAAACATTTATGAAAGGAAAAAGAGGTAAATTTACAAATATGATTCCACTTATGATCCAAATTAGATTATTTAGGACTCAAAGGAGGAAGGGTGCTCATACTAAATTATAACTATAAAGAGAAATGCAATATAAGGAAATGTACTCTTTGGCCCTTGATAGGATAATATGAATGTGATATAGAACCAATTACATAAATAATGTAAATCTAGATGCTATGTGAACACAATTAGCCCAATTAAGATATAGATCTAGGGTAAAAATATGAAAGGAAATAAAATATGAAAGACTTGCTTTGAAATGAGTAGAGGACGATGTACTTTAGCTCCAAAAATCAAAGATATGAGTTGTATTTGAATATCCATCCACAAATCTCAGAAATAAAATGATGAAAGGAACAAAAACCATAAATCTCCCCAAAAATGGAGGCTAAAGGATTAGGTTGACTTGGGAAGACATCTTGCAATGAGGTTGGTGTAGCCTGACAATGTGAAACTGGCTTCTTTAGAAAACTTCCGAAAAGTAGGTTCTAGATTTGCAAACCTTTTGGTAATATCCTGTAAATCAACACATAAAAGAGAGGTTTTGGGGTTGGGGTTTAATGAGGGCTTGCCTAATTCAAGCCCTAGGTTAAGGAATTAATTGTAATTGAGAAATGTAAATGTAAATGAGTGAAAGACAAAATAAATTTTAAGATTCACCTTGCTTGAAACCCTTGTTTGTAAGCAGTTTGTATGTAAATGTACTGTATATCTTGAACTAGGAATATAAGATATCTCCACTCTTTGCAATGAATCTACCATAATACCATCACGGTGTCATGAATATAAAAGTGCATCAATTAAGAAGATGATAAATGCTTCAATGTAGATCTCCTCCCTTGATGGCCAACAATAAGATAGATCTTGAAGAGGAAATGCTCACAAATGATCCGTCAATGCTAAATAGAAATCTCCTTGCTTAAATTCTTAGAAATATTGAATACTTTAACTCCTTTAATGCAAAAGGAAGAAATTTTCACTTGAGAGAAAGAGCTCGAATTTCTTGAGTGCATTAATGAATGAGATATGAAAATAAAGCCCCTGAGTCTCCTTATATATGAGCTTTTCGGAGGAAAAAAAATACAAGCCAATGAGAAAGTGCAAGAAAAAAATTAAAAACCCTCGAGGCCTTTTGGGCCTCAATCCCCAAAACCTTCAAGGACAAGACTCAACCTAGTTGCTGAGATCAAGCCTACAAAGCTATAGAGAGAAGGGGTAGATACTAGGAGGAATAAGGTGGAAAGAGGAAGAAGAGGAGATAAAAAGAGATCAAGCATGCATATCCATGGTCCAAAGAAGGCATTATGAGGAGGGAGCTAAAAGGTCTTAAAAGGAAAGTGCACCCATTTTAAGATGGTATAACAAGACCATATAGTCAATAAGCATCCTCCATAAACAATATTTCTTAAGCACAATAACAATACGAAAAGAAACAAAAAGAAAGGAGCATAACTCTCTACACAAATTTTTAGTAGACAAACATTTCTCTTCATGGCAGTTTTGATGTCCAAAAAATATGAACTACTGCTGTCAAATTTCAATTTGCAAGTTTTGTAACCAGCAATGTAGGATACCCTTCTAATAGAAATGATTGAGATGTAACACAAAGATTTTGGCTGGAATACTTCCACTTTCATGACCATCTTTAGAACTTGGTGCATACATCTGCTGGAACTCACAATTTTCAAGCATAATCCAACCCATTTAAATAAATTTAGTAGATTATATCATAAAAGTTTAAAGATGAAGTGTCATATGCCTTTGGAAACAAGTCATGTTGCTCCAGTGTCACCTTATTGATTTATGATAGCATCAATTAGATAAAAGAATAAATTATTTAATGAAAATCCATGAAGTCACTTGTTACATGCTATTGGATAGTTAAGAAGACAAAATAAGGGACAATCCATACTTATTTTAAAGGCAATGGAGAAAAGATGGGAGGGAAAAAAGATGGGAGTGATGTTTGCTATCTTTTCAGTTCAGAACTCTCTAGTAAACATTTGATAACAATAAAAATAAATAAATTATGTTGAAAATATTTTGTGCCATAGGATATTGTATACCTGAACTTAAATACAATAATGTTTTTTATAAGTTCATCATTTAGGTCTAGAAAGCATAGAATGACCTCCAATCAGTTCAATGGAGGTAGAATATGTTCTTGAAATAAGATCAAAATTTGAAAACACTTTAACATTAGAAATCTTCTCTTGAAAGAGAAAAATAAAACAAACCAAATTAATTTTAAGCCAAAATTGGGGCTTTAGTAGGAAATGAACCCTTAAGATATTGTTTGAAGGATCTAGAGATTGAGAGTAAGTATTTCATACACACTTGCTTTGGAAAAGTATTAACAGGTCTAAGAATGAGAATTGGATCTAGTATATTATCAAGCTTCATTTTGTTTGAAAAATAGTTTACTATTCTCTACAAATATGGGCCAACCATGTGAAGGCGGAAGTTCAACTCCCCCCACTAACATAACTCTAAATTCTCTGTTAACATCTAACATTCATTCATTCTTTCATCTTTGATAAAATATAACATTCATTCATTTTCACCTGAAGTAAACATCTAACATCCAAAGCTAGTATCTAATATTCATTCATTCTTTCACCATTAATGAAATAATATTTTTTCATTAACACATTGCACTCATTAAAGCATAACATTCATTAGAATCAATACATAAAATATTCTATTGTCCAACATCATCTTTCGCATCATTTTATCTTCCCTCCACCTCATCTTGTTAAACACGCCCAAAAGTTGAAATATAAAAGGTTACATTAATAAAAAAAATGAATTGCAATTAAATTTGTTTAAATAGATTAAGGATTGATTGCATACCTCTACATTTCATTCATGTCATTGATCTTCTTCTTCATCCAAGTCATCATCATGATCTTCATTGCCATCATCGTCATCGCCATCACCATCACCACCACCACCACTATCATCACCATTGTCATCATCATCATCATATTCTTCTTCTTCTTCTTCTTCATGAACATCTCCATCAAGATCATCATCTACATCTTCTTCTTCTTCTTTGGTATCTTCTTCTTCTATCACATTATAATTTATCGAACTTCCTCTTGGACCATGTCTAACAACAAAAGAGAAACCTAGTTTATGTGGAATCTCTAAATAAAATACCTATTCACATTGACTTGGAATAACACAAGGATCATCCCCAACTACCTCAAATGACCTTGTATTAGCCATTGTAAATCCATTTTCATGTTCAATAACAATTCTATTGGGATCATTTTCATTGAGTCGTAGCCTATACCATTTTATGATGAAGAGAACCATTTTGAAAGAATTGAAGTCAAACTCAACTATATCATCCAAAAATGCCATAGTATAGATTTTGAGACTCTTGAGGATGTATGTCATTTCTGGATGAAATATTAGTCACCTCAAAGGCTACAATTACCCCAAAATCACAAGTTTTCTTCTTGTCATCCAAATTTTTGATGCAAAATTTATAAACATTGCACCAGATAACCTTGTGTTGTATGAGTTGCAATAATATGTCAAACATATAAAAAAAAATGCATCGTGACTTGATAAACATATAAGTCATTAATGAATTTATGCATACCTCATGACCTCTTAATCCATATGCTAAATCAAATTCCTTTTGTGTATCATTAGACTCTCCATTACAATATGATTCTTTAACCAAAGAAGAAACACCTTCCCATGTTACTGTATGACCATATAGTTGACATTATTTAATCCATAACCACCACCCAATTAAGATTGTTTGCAAGATACAAATGCAATGTATTCCACTCTTGACCAACTATACAAAAAAAATAGACAGCTTAGAAATGATTTATTTCAAAGATTAAGAATTAATTAACTACAATAACATCTTATATTTACCTTTCACTTTTCTCAATCTTCCATTTCCCATCAATTACTCCCCGTCAAACTGGTTAATGGGGTTGGGATCCCAAATATAATCTATATGGAATTTCACTGCAAGCTTAGAAAGATATTTAATAACGTACATCATAGTCTGGTTTACCATATATGCCTTTACCATAGAATCATTAGGACATGCTCTTTTTCGAACCAAAGCCTTCCTAAATTTCAAGTGCCTCTCAACCATCCAAATTGACCTAGTGCATAAATGTCCACACATCTCAATCTCCTCAACTGGATGTATCATGTAGTATTCTTGTGCATTGAAAAAAGTTGAATGTAGACACTTTTGCATTCATATATTAGATGAGAAATTTTACTCTTCCAATATTTTATATCATCTTTATGGATTTTTTTAGATGACAACCACCTACAAGAGATTCAAGACAAAAATATATATAGTTACGAGACTTTACGAAATATTATATAAATATTACATAGCAAGAAAAATAAATCACGAATATAATATACCTATACAACAAATATAACTACTTACCTCATGTATTTTCCAAGATTATATATGACTTGCTTGACATTATTGTCAAATTGATATGGGTGACAAATAGGTAGCACATACTACGACAAGTATAAAATGATTATTTCATTGTTTTCTAACATAATAGAATTAAAAAATGACATGCAATTTACATATATATTGTAAACACATAACAACATAAATTACCTTGATGAAGGTATGTCAATCATGTGTTTTCAACCCTAAGGAAAATTCTTTTTTCTTTGATAAGAGATTTCTTATGTTTGCAGCAAATTCCGTGGAAAATTGTATATTTTGTATGGAATCTTTTATAGCATTGCTTTGCTACTTCGTTAATAACCAAGGAAGGGCACTTATATTGATATGATCTCCATGGGAATTTGATTGAATGAGATATTTCATTACATGAGTGGATTCATGAATTTTGACAACTTTTTCTCTATCATGCATTCCATCCAATATTTTGCATCATGTCTTTGTTACTTTCTTTCCAATATGCATAGCATCAAACAACTACACAACTTGTAGATCTTCATAATAGGGAAACCTATAAGATTTTCTAAGATAACTTTTTAGTCCCTTTGGAAGGTGGTCATTGATGTCTTGATGACCTTCACCATCATCAGTAAACAAAACACAATAGAAAAATATAAATTTCAAACATAAACTATTGGGTGGAATGACATTACCTTGACGATTAATTGATTATATTCCAACGTCCATAAGTGAGGTGTCATGCTTTGTGACTTTGATGTAGTCTCTTCTTTCCCATGAATATGTTTTTTAACACTTTGATACTCATGATTCTTGTGGAGGAAGTGCCTACACTCATCAAACACCTGCTTTCCTAAAGCTTTTGAATGATGAGACTCCATCTTTGGACCATAAATTGGACATGCAAATTTTCCCTTTCTTTGAATTCTTACAAGATAATGATATAATTGGATTAAATATATTAATTTTCATTATTATAATTATCGTGCACAACTGGAATACTTTAATAATAACATACCATTAAAATGTGTTAGCCCTAGGGTATCATGTATATTCCATACAAGCATCGCATGGAATTAAAATTGTTTTTGTCCTACTGGTCTAGAGACATCATACATAATGAAACCCTTCCATAACTCTAATAACTCACCAATAAGAAGCTTAATATATACATTCATGTCTTTAACTTGGTATTTGGCTAGTTGAACAAACAACAACATTGTATGAACTATTGTGACCATTTTATTGCTAAAGTTATAATTACATGTACATAACTATTAAATAAAATAAAATACTTGGAACAATCATTGCCAACATGATGTGCTTGCTCTTTATTGACATCCATGGAGGAATGATATTGCTAATAAAAAAAATAGACAACAATGAGTAAATAGATCTCATCTCTCCAAATGGATTCACACTGCCTGTTGCCAATGGAAGCCTAAAATTACAAGGTTCTTCTTTAAAGTGTTGTCACTTTTTCTTTATGTCCCTAAATGTAAAACCATCCACAATCATTTGAAAAAAGTCATCTTTACTTCTACTATGTGCATGGTAGTCCATAAATTGAAACAAGCTACTGCACCTGAATGATCGTTGCATACATGGGATAATAGGAATATGATGAAGAACCTTGCGAGGTACATTTTTTTGTTATTTGATCTGTTTGATATCTACTTCTCTGACATTTAGGGAATTCTAGTGAAAATTCATGTTCTTTATGATATATAGTATGATCCTTAGGATAAGCATACATTGGTTGATACTCTATTCCAATATCTTTCATGATGGCAAATGTCTCTCAGTATCAGCGAGGTAGAATATTTGATGATGGCAACAAAAAATCATCTATCAATATACAACAAAAAATATAAGTTGTTCATATAAACAATATTAATGACACATGATTCACTTTTTATTAACTATAATGACAAATATGACATACCTTAGCATACGTGACATTGCTTTGTTGGATAAATCATTCATAACCTTCAAGTTCACCAATAAGAATACAATAGAAAGAAGAGGTGTTGGGGATCCTTAGTAAAGGGCCACCTCTACCTTCTTAAGTAGAGGCATATCGTGAACATCAATGTCATCATCATTTGTGTCAGTACCAAATGTGTCATGAATCAATGTGTTATGTAATTATCTTCAATTGTATTTTCTGGCGCATGATCCTCATCTAGTTCCATGGGAACATTATCTTAAGCTTTCATATTAACACCTCCATGTTCGTCCATGTCTACACCCACATTATTTGTGCTGTAGTGGTCCATATAATGTTCCTTAGTGAGGTTTATGTATATAAAAATGATCAACACAAATAATCCATGATCGTGATCATATCATCAAAAGATTTATTATCTCTATAAACTATTAAAATGATATAATGAACAACTTACCAATGGATCATCCACGAAGGCTACAATGTCTCTTAGTTTTTTGATGTTAACTCTTCTAATCTTTAGGCCCTTGCAAGTTTTGCAAGGATAATAACATTTTCCATCACCTCTTTGTTTGAAGTTAGACCACAATTTAGCAAGTGTCTTCCTATTTTCTTCTTCACTTATATTATGTGATATGATTTGATGAGATATTGAAACTTTGTTCTATAACTGTCACAAACTAAGAAAAATGATGTCGCAAGTACACTAATCATCTTAGGCCTAGTTATATATGGAGCTTTAAATATTAGTTATGAAATGATATTTCAGTATAATATACCAAATTGAAATAATTGAACATAGAAAAATTGCAAAACGAACCAAAAACATTGAACCAAAACCACCTTAGACATGAAAAAATATATGACTAATTTATATTAAAATAGTTTGATTCAAAGAAAATTATATGTCAAGAACTATATCAAATTGCAAAAGACTAGGGGAAATAAGAACAACATCATGATTAGACATTGCAGTCAAAAGTATAACATGCAATAGCAAGTTTTATTATGCAATAGGTTTATATAAGATTCAAGAGCTTGGATGTACAAATGTCTATGCTCTCTTCGTGTTGAACTAGCAAGCTAGATAAATCACTAATTTGGAAACAACCTCATTAGTGATAGTTGAATGGATGTTTATCTTTGATTCAAAAACTAAAACACAATATCACTCAAATGTTTATAAGAAAATCAAATGATAGATTGGGAAAAGGTGCTACTATTAACTCATAAATATTATCAAGAATGATGTTCAAGAAAATATCAATACACATAATTAAACAAAGAACAATACACATGATTAATGTGTTTTCTAGTAAATTTTCCAAGGACTCTGTCCTAGATTACAATGGACACCAACATTGACATGGTCACAAATTCTATGAGGGAGATAAAGGGTATTTCAAAGTGAGGGCTCATATACCATCAAAATGTAGAAAGCTATCTCAGTTTTTAATCAATTGGTTATCTATTATTTTGAAAGTAGATAATTGCTAGTATAATCTGAAACTTCGATTAAAATATCAAGACACATTCTAATTTAGAAATAACATCAATTTTCTCTACAGTCTGAATTAAGAAAACTCATATCATTTACCTTATATATTCTATGTTATAGACAAGAATCTATAATCAAACAAGCACATATGTGAATGACGTTATTATATTTCTAGAAAAATAAGTAGCATAAAACAAGTTGTTTGATGTGTTATTCCTTGGACCCAATAAGGTCACGTGGACCAACAGTCAAGTCCACAAGTCAACATTGGTCAAAGGACCTAAGGGAAAGGCTACCCTTTAATATCTTCCATGAACATTTGGAACTAGTCCTCTAAAATAATCATCATTTAGCGTTTCAACTTAATAGGTCCAAATGATTATTATTCTTAATATTTGGAACTAGTCCTCTACAATAATCATCATTTAGCGGTTATGAGATGATCAAACGAGAGTAAATGATTTAGAGCTTATATTGACAAATTTATCAAATGATCAGATGAAATGAAATGGGCGGGTGAATAGAAAGAAACTAGAAAGACATTGTGTGCAAATGAAGGTAAGAAATGGATAATTTTGGAGTACTCAATATAGACACTCAACATTTAGTATGCAAATATCATCATTCGAGATCAAATGCGTGTTTGGGATTATAAACATAGTGAAAAATAAAGGAGGGAATTGAATACACCAATGAGGTCCCAAGGCTCATGTTTATTGAAGTCCACTTTAGTGATGGCCCTTCCTATGAAATTGCTATCTAAAACCTTTCTCATAAGATAATTTTTTATGAGGTCTTCATCAGTGGGATGGAACCTAAACCTAGGAGGCAGTTGTGCACCACCATTATCATGAATTGTAATTGAACTTAAGAGCCTTCATTATTGAATTCTCTTCTTAATCTGCCCACTTATCCTTTTGCAAAATCTGATATGTGGGTTGTGTGGAGATGTTGTGTTGACTTCTTATATGGGTGTAAGGAGAGGTGGGGAAACATATCAAAGATGAATATGGATGAAAGTAAGTGAATGTGTGTGTTGTCAGTAAAGGTAGAAAGTAAGTGAATGCAAAATTAAGTCACAGGGGAACAAAAAGCAGTTCATGGGGTTGTAGCTAAGATCGATAAAGGATTATTTTGATTGCCTATCATATGTAAAGAGGAGAGAGCAAAGAGCCTACTATCAGAACATCACATCAAATCTGTGCACAATAAGGAACTGCATTATTCAGTGCCTAGTCATTCATGACTATTTATATTCTCACCCACCATGGAAAAGTCCCATCTATTTCTCGTCAAATCCCACCTAGCTTTATAAATGAAAACCCCACAAACCAAAATTATTAAAAAATAAATAAATTCAAATTTAGTGAATATATTAAATCAATATGCGATTGTCATGGGAATGGGCCTATTGTATAGTTGGGGCAAAGTGTTGTGTTTGTGTTGCAAATTAGTGCTGATAAGAAGTCATTCTAAAAATATTGGGGCCATAAATTGTGCTACTCAAATGAGACCAGAGTTACAATATTCTTAGGGCATAATTGATGGTGTTTTTGCACAGATTTTTAGCAGTTTCAAGCAATTTCATTTTCAAATAAAATCAAGTTCCAAGCTAAGCAATTTCATTTTCAAATCACATAAATCAGGTTTTAAAAAACTTCATTTTTAGGTCACATAAGGCATGTTTCATTCCATTTCATTTTCAAATCACATAAATTAGGTTCGAAACTGTTAGAAGTAGTAATCTTTCCTTGGTTGTATTTATTTATTAAATGGGATAAACCAAGGTATCCCTTATGTATTTTATCCTTTAGTACACATGTGAAGGACATGTTATTTTCTTGTCCTCTAGTTCACATGTGAGGATAAATCTTTTTTGTAATTCCTTTATTAAGGTAGGTAGTTTATTCCTCCTTAAGAGGATATTGACACTTTGCACACACTTATTATGAATGATAGCATTCATAGAAATGGGAGTTACACATGCAACTCTTTTCTCATCTCTATAATATAGATGCCTCTCTCATTCTTCTACAACTACTACTTCTTTACATCTTCTTGATGTTATTGTAATGAGCTAATTTGCTTCACAATCCTTCTTCCTCCTCGCTCCTTCCTTAGGCTTCTTTGCCACATTCTTAATATTACACAAGGGATTTTCTTTGCTTTCCCCTTTCAAAATCTCGTCTCCATTCTTGTTGATCCATTTGGAAACTCATTTGGTTTATGGTAATATTCTTCACATTAACCTCTCTTGGATTGTTTTATTAGTTTTTATTTTATCGATTTCTTACATGGTATCAGAGCTTTCTAATCTTTGTTTTGAGCTTCTGTGAAGGTTACCTTATTTGGAGACGTTATTGAGAGAAAAAATTTGTGTTGTGGTTTTTAGCTCATCTTAACATCTGGTGTGTGCAGGCATCTTATTTTTTTAATCATTTTTTACTAACCCTCTTTGGAAGGCTTGCCGCCAAAGGGTATTTATATTAAATTTTAAAAAATAAAAAATGAAAAAAAATTTGCTCTTGTTCTAACAAATTGCATTTATCAAGTCTTAGTTTAGTAAGTTTTTATTATTATTCTATAGTGTGCAATTATTATTTTCAATTAAATATTTAAAATAAAATTTATTTCCCTAATATTTCACTTAGAGGGAACACTTCAATAATCCTAAAGTGTAAGATATTTTTTACTTAAAACATATTCAAATATCTTTTTTTGAAAAGTTAAAATATATCCTAATCTATATATATTTTTTAAAAATCCATTTTAATAATATCTACGTGTTAGTATTTTTTCTTTCTAAATTTGAACTAAATCCTTTCTATCATTTCTTGCCACTTTTTTAGTCATTTCCCTTATCTCGGCTTCTTAAGCCCTTGATCTAGATTGTGCTCTCACTGTTTAATCTTTTAGAGTTTTTTTTTGGAACTCTTCTTGGTTGATAGTTTTTTTTATGGTCTGTTGGTGGAGGCATCCCAACGAGCCTGCAAATTTCATTTATTGCCTTGTTTGATTGTCCTCCCCTCTCTTTTTGTTCTTCACTTTTATTCATGCTTTTTTTCATTTTCGGGAGGCTCGGGTAATTTTTATGCATTGTAGCCCTTTCGGCTCTGCGTGTGGAGTGTGTCCCTTGCATTGCTTGCATGGTTCGGGCTCAGCCTGCCATCGCTCACACTGGTCTTTCCAGCCCTCTAACATTGTGTGCCCCTTTAGCCTCTATCATTGTAGCCTCCTTCCCTTGTTGTCTCTGCATTTCTTATTAACCCCTCCTTTTATTTTTATAGTATTCAATTTTTTTTGCTATTGATATCTTCTTCTTCCAAGCGGCTACTCCCTGCCTATGTGCTCGTGCTCTCATGTGAGCTCCCTCCCTGCCTACATGCTCCACCAGGGGCTGCTCTTCTCATTCCCCTCAGCCGCTTCTTCCTCGCTGCTTTCCTTCCGTGCTTTCTTATCCTCTCTCCAGTCACAGTCGACTTGGTGGAGATCATACCACCCACCTTCTTCCTCAACTAAAGATTTTGAAACTTTTCTTGCGCTTTGGAAATATTGAAAGCTCTATTCCCATTGGTTCCGATCTCCCGTCTTTGAAGCTTTCGCATGCAGTTTGTAGTATCACCAATATGCTGTCATTTTCCAGCCACAACTTGTTGTCCACTAAATGGCCGAGGACTAGCTGCAATCATCCTCTTGTTATAACGTATTTTCTGCCATTGTTATAACGTATTTGCTTTTTTAGCAAATTTTTTTTGAATCAAAAAACTTATTGTAGGTGTTTCGTTTGGCTAACTATAATTTCATTCGGATAAGTCAAACTGTAATAACATACTTGCATCATTATTATTCCTTTGTTTGCAGGAGAAGTATTATTTTAGTAACACTTTTTTTTAGGACACATTAATTTGTTAGCCGTAATATCTTTCATTTTAGTAAATTCATTTTTTTTTTGTTTGCGAAGTAAAGATTAAAGCCTTTTCATTCACTTTTCATTTTAAGCCTTTTATACATAAGTATTTAGAGTGACTTTTGGGATATATATATATATATATATATATATATTCTCTCTCTCTCCATCCTTTATTTATAACAAGGTTTGTAAGATATTAATCTTTCACTTTTCTCTATATTTTTTTAGGAAAAAATTATTTTCAAAAAAAACTTGTTAGTAGCAATAAAGTTTTTTTAATAAGTTTTTATACATATTACTAAAAGGGGAGTTCATTTATTTTTTAAATTTTTTTTAAGAAGTTTTTTTAATAAATAATAATGTCGACTTTAATTCCAGAAATCAAGTTAAATAATTCAAACTATCATGCTTGGAAAACTCAATTTTCATTTATATTTCGTTTCAAGCATATTTTAGATGTTACTACTGACCCTTCTATAGTTCTCGGTACCTCAGCTACACAAGATGAAAAAAATGCATGGAATACTAAAAATGAAGAAGCCCTTGGCCTCATTGGTATATCTCTTAACCCAGATTTATATGTTCTAATTGCTCATTGCACTAATGCCCACAAAGCTTGGGATATTTTGAAGCAAACGTATGATAGACCATCCGAATCATGCAAGATTCAATTGCAAGACAATTTGGAAGACTTGAGGTATATTGATTTCAAATCTATGAATGAATTTTTACTTAAATTTGATTATATTAAAAGTCAACTATTTGGATTAGGCGTCACTCTCACTGATATTAGATTAATTACCCTTATTTTAAATAAATCTCTTACTAGACAATTTCAACAATTTATTACTAATGTTCATTCTCAACTTGCTATTACTACTTTGTCTACTCAATTAATGTATAGTATTTTTCAAAATTTGTTGCATCAAGAGGAAGCTAAGTTATTGCAATTTGGTACTCTTAGATCTAATGAACATGCATTTGTGTCTAAAAATCAAAATCAAAATCTTAAATCATCTAATCATGCTCCCAATAATAATCAAAATCAAAATTTTAATACTCATAATTTCAATAACAATCATAACAATCACAACTTTAATAATTGTCACAATAATAGCAACCTATTTAATTCTAGACCTTCTTTTAACAACAACAATAATCAAAATACAAATCGTAATAATAACCATCCTAATCAATATAATAGTCCTAATAAGAAACCTCATTGTACTTATTGTGGGAAAGATAGTCATTTGACTAACAATTGTTTTAAAAAGCAAAATGATAAGCAACCTAAGATAAAGATTCTTCGAACTGATAATGGTACTGAATATGTTGATAATGCCTTTCATTCTTACTTAAGATCATTTGGTATTAAACATCAACTTACTATTCCTTATACACCACAACAAAATGTTGTAGCGGAAAGGAAGCATAGAACTATTGTGGAAATGGCTAGATGCATGTTACATGCAAAAAATATGGATTATAAGTTTTGGGCTGAAGCTATGTCTTGTGCCACTTATATTCTTAATAGAACTCCTACTAAGGCTTTGAGGGATATAACTCCTGAAGAAGCTTGGTCAGGTAGAAAGCCCCATTTACAACACTTAAGGATATTTGGATCTGTTGCTTATGTTCATACACCCAAACTAAAAAGGCATAAATTATATGCTAAATCTTCTCCATTTATATTTGTTGGGTATGTTGAAAATACTAAAGGTTATAGAGTCTATAATCCTCTTACTAACAAAGTTCAAATTGCAAGAGATATTTGTATTGCAGAAAATGAAGTACATGATTGTTCCAAGGTTCAAGATGATGAATTTAGTGGAAGTAAGATTGTTGTAGTGGAGGACCAACCTCCTTCTCTAAACCCTACTCCTCAAGTATCTTCTTTTATTCCTCTTATTTCTTCTAATTCTAGTAATGATGTTGATACTAATGATGCATTTATAGATCATGAATCTTCTTCTACTGATGAATCTATTACTACTAAGAGAAGACCTAAATGGGTTCAAGGTTTACTTAATGAAAGTGATGATTATCTTACTAGATTTGGTGGACTTAAACCTAGGAGAATTAATTATTGTAATTATAGTTTGATGACTTCTCTAATGAACTCTAATGATCCTCAAACTTTTGAACAAGCTAAGATTCAATCTCATTGGCAAAAAGCTATGCAAGAGGAATATGATACTTTAATCACTAATGAAACTTGGGGATTTAGTCTCTTTGCCTCATGGTAAGAATTTAGTTTCATGCAAGTGGTTATATAAAACCAAACTCAATGCAAATAATGAAATTAGTAAGTTTAAAGCTAGACTAGTAGCTAGGGGATTTTCCTAAATTGAAGGTTTAGATTACAATGAAACTTTTGCATCAATTGCTAAAATGCCTACTATAAAAATTGTGCTTTCTTTAGCTTCAACAATGAATTATCCTATTCATCAAATGGATGTTAAAAGTACCTTTTTAAATGGTGATTTACATGAAATTTATATGGCTCAACCACCAGGTTTTATCAAAGAAGGTAGTGAGCATTTAGTATGTAAACTAAAGAAATCTATTTATGGTTTAAAGCAATATCCAAGAGAGTGGTATTCCAAAATTATTGCCTTTTTTATTTCTCAAGGTTTTGATAGAAGTAAAAATGATCCTAACTTATACATTAAACATATTCAAGATGATATTATCATTATTATTTTATATGTTGATGATTTGATTTTTACTTCAAGTTCTAACACCTTGATTTCTAATATTAAGTTTCAACTCAATCAAAAATTTCAAATGACTGATTTAGGAATTTTACGCTACTTTTTAGTGATGCAAATATGGCAAACACCTAAGGGCATTTTTCTTTCTCAAAGGAAGTATGCTCGAGATCTTTTGGACAGGTTTCAAATGCATGATTCTAACCATGTTTCTATTCCATGTGAATTAGGAACTAAGTTAATGGTTGATACAAACACTCCTTTTGTTGATGCTACCTCTTACAAACAACTTGTAGGAAGTTTAAATAATCTCACCTTTACTTATCTCAATATTGCATATAGTGTTGGTTTAGTTTCAAGATTTATGTCTAAACCTCAACAAACACACTTTAAAGTAGCTAAACGAATATTAAGATATATCAAAGGAACTCTTAATCTAGGTTTATTTTATGATGCAAATTCTACTTTTACTTTACAAGGATTTACTGATTCTGATTTAGATGGAGATCCCAACGATGAGAAATCTACTTGTGGTTATTGTTTCTTTGTTGGTTTAGGTGCTATATCTTGGAAAAGTAAGAAAGACACCTCTGTTTCTCTATGTTCTATCGAAGCTGAATATAAAAGTTGTACTTATGCATCTAAAGAAGCTCTATGGCTTAGAAGAATTCTTGAAGATTTGGGTCTACCTCAACAAGACCCTACACCCTTGTATTGTGACAATCAAAGTGCAATAGCCTTGGCAAAGAATCCTATCTACAATGCAAAGTCAAAACATATTTCTCTCCACCACCACTTCATTAGAGAACACATTGAAGAAAAGAAAGTGTCCCTCATCTATTGCAAGGGTGAAGATCAAGTTGTTGATATTTTGAGAAAACCTCTTTCTAGAGAAAATTTTGAATTTCATTGTAAGAACTTGGGTTTGATACCCTTTGAGGTAATCTCCCCAAGTAAAGATTAAAGGGAGGTGTTAGAAGTAGTAATCTTTCCTTGGTTGTATTTATTTATTAAATGGGATAAACCAAGGTATCCCTTATGTATTTTATCCTTTAGTATACATGTGAAGGACATGTTATTTTCTTGTCCTCTAGTCCACATGTGAGGATAACTCTTTTTTGTAATTCCTTTATTAAGGAAAGTAGTTTATTCCTCCTTAAGAGGATATTGACACTTTGCACACACTTATTATGAATGGTGGCATTCATAGAAATGAGAGTTACACATGCAATTCCTTACTCATCTCTATAAAAGAGATGCCTCTCTCATTCTTCTACAACTACTTCTTCTTTACATCTTCTTGATGTTATTGTAATGAGCTAGTTTGCTCCACAAGCCTTCTTCCTCCTCTCTCCTTCCTTAGGCTTCTTTGTGACATTTTTAATATTACACAAGGGGTTTTCTTTGCTTTCCCCTTTCAAAATCTCTTGTCTCCATTCTTGTTGATCCATTGGGAAACTCATTTGGTTTATGGTAATATTTTTCACATTAAGCTCTCTTGGATTGTTTTATTAGTTTTTATTTTACTCGATTTCTTATAGAAACAATTTCATTTTCAAATCACAAATTTGAAGCAACACCCCTCTTTACCCCATGTTGGCCAAAATGTGCCTTTTCCTTGTGGAAAAATGTGAAAATGATTTTTTCTTTGCTTTTTTTTATATGTTACCGCATAACCATCAGAATTTCATCTGCTATGTTATAAGTAGTTAGTATTTGGACTATATTAGGGGTGATTGATAAAAAAAACCAAATTGTGCCCCACTATCATAAACAAACATAAGAAATTTGGGCCAAATGTAGTAGTGTGGATACACCATCCATAAATGGATGACATGTTCCCATTATGTAAAGGGAAAATCTACTATCCCTTGTGCCAATGCCATGGATATAGACACACTCAAATACTACAACTTAGGTATAATGTTTCTGGTATATCTTCAAAATAACAAACAAATATCAAGTGCATATGTTTATGATAAGAATAACCAAATTACATATAATAAATGATAACATACAACTTAGGAGAGCGATACATCGTGTAGGTCTCACAAATGAGTAACTACAACTTTGTCTCCCTTCATACTAACACAAAGGGCATAATACAACATTTAAATTTAAAGAATTAAACAAAAATATTTGAGGACTATTCAGAGCATAACTAAAACTACATAATTGATATATCCAACAACATAAAAGGCATAATAACCAAATAATCCAATAACATCATCTTGATACATAATCTAGTCTCGAATTAAAAATACAATACATATCATCATAAGGCATCATGGCACATCACTAGCATCATCATGAATATATGCCCAAATTGAAAGAATAACCTAATCTATCCATCTATCACCTCCAAGATATTGGTAACAAAAATAATGAATTATCATAAATGCATCTGATGAAGAATATAATCACATATAGTAAAAAAAAGTATACATTAGATCCAAAAACCCATAAAATAAAACACAAACATGAGAGGTGCTACATCCCCTTCGAGGAATAGGACTACTCCTAGAAGATTGCAACAAATTAAGGGTAGAAAACTACAAGCCATGAAACATCCTCCCATGTAAATGAAGTCTCATCACCCTGGCCTCATTAGATCCTTACCTTCTTGAGGAAGGGTGCTCCCCTTAATCCTACAAACACATAACATAAACAAATAAATAACAACAATTAGCGAGAATGAAATATGGGCTTCTTATTATTGACGTAAATGTGGAATGACATAGTTTTGAAATACAATATGCAAAGCCACATGGATGCCTTACTTACAATAATTTGCTACAAAAATCTACGAACTATCACCCAAAGTTATCCTAGACAATGTATGGGGATTCCTTATATAGGCAGTTTTACACCACCTGAGAAGTTTCATGACATAAAACCCTAACTCTTGAGACTGATTGACTCTAATATTACATATAGAATTGACACAATACACCTTTGACACTTTAGAAATTTTGGTCGGCCCAACTTTGGAAGGACGTAACTTTTGAAATGTTGCTTCGATTGACTATTGTAACTACTTTTGAAAATCCTTAGCTTTTGATCTACAAGGCTTGACTTGCACAAGCTCCAATCAATCCCATTTTGGAGCCCATCTGGGGCATCTAAGGTCTTCAAAACTGAGCCTGAAGTTTTTATACCAAAATTATAAACCAAAAATCTGTAATAACTTCACTAATACTCATGATGTGACATTGAGCCTCAACTGGTAGGATGATATATCCAAGATGAACATCTACCTCTAAAATTAGGACATTTTGAGCTCACACCTAAGATGTTGTTGCATCACTTCTCTATGTACCAACCCTTGAGGGTCAACCTTCGATGTTGAATAATATGAATGAGTTACAAAGAAAGATGCACGTCCTCTACCTATAAAGTATCCCAATAAAAAACATGGGTTATATTGGGAATATATTTCCTTAATAGATAAGTATGAGAATGTCTTGGATGTGTGATAGCTAAGGTGACAATTCCAAGCGATAGGAAACATGACTAATTCTCTAAAATATCTGAAAAGGTCCAACAAAATGCAACGCTAGATTAGAGCCTTTCCCATAATGGCTGGGGCCTTTCCATGGACAAACTTGCAAAAAGACATGGTCACCAACTGAGAAGTGATACTCAAACCTATGGGTATCAACAAACTTCTTCTATTGACCTTGAACAGTAATACAAAAAAACCAAATGATCCATCTCTTGAAGCATCTACAAAACCAAAACTACTTGGTCCTTTAAGTAGTCCCATCTTAAAATCATATGAAAAAATCAACCATACAAGCCTGAAAAGATGACATGCTAAGAGAACTATTATATCCACTATTATATGCAAAATATACCAAGTACACATAGTCCTCTCACCTCATTTGCTGATCCATCACATGCATGCAAAGCATGTCCTCTAGAACTTGATTTACCAAATTAAATTGAGTTGCACACCCTAAGCATGCTAGATAGATGTCTATAATGCATTAAATACTAGATCTCCATACAAAATAATCCTATGACTTATTCCATTCAACCAAACTATACATTTTCTACCAAAGTAGTAGTATACAAATCTCTCATGGGTGAAAAGTGAGCTACCTTGGAAAACTTGCCCACTGTAACCATAATAGAATCATGATAACACAATAACATAGGCAACCCAATAATAAAATCAATAGATATAGTGTGCCACTTCTAGTCAAGGATAAAATGTCACTGACAAAGATGTATTAGGTGTTGACGCTTTTCCTTTACTCTTTGGCACTCAAGACATCTAGCCAAAAAATAAACAAAATTATGCCTCATCCCAACCCAAATGTATAATTATCTAAGGTTAACATGCATCTTCTTGATGCTAGGACATGCAGAATATGGTATAGATTTTTCTTTAACAAAAATATTGAATGAAGATCGCCTAGCCCTTACACATTAATGTGCTCAAGGTGTTGCAAACATCCAATTGACACTAATGAGTAACCTGAAAAACACCCTGCAAAGGTACATCTAGACTCAATCTCTAAAGTCCATACTAAGTGATAAAACATCTCCCCATTCCTTATCATCTCCATCTTTTTGTCATCAATGAAAAAGGCTATCTATTTTTTGCAAATTTTTGTAGTGTCTTCCATGTATCTCATAGTTTGCAGAGTGCCAGAGTTAGACTATTGAGTGTCGGTAGGCATTGCTCCATTTCTTCAATGGTGTCTTTGAGGCTCATGGATAGTAGAACATATGCTTCATGAACATGATGTTGGATGGCTCCTATTATGAGAAATAGTAAACATTGAAGCTCAATGAGTGTGGATTTCTTCTTGTGTTGTTTTGCAGTAACCTGGTTGATTTGTTTAAGCTTTTCTTTCAATTGATCAGTGTACATACTAGCTAAACTAGTTGACACATCAAAAGATGTTCGAGTGAATTGTAGTCCTCATGTGCAATTTTCAGAGTGTCATTTAGATCAATCAGAAAGTTTTGTGAATCTAATATTTTGTGGAGGATTGGAGAGATATCCTTCAATAACTCAATTATAGATTTTCTTGCTTCTATTAGTTTTTGTGAGTGATGCTCAATGAGTTTCTTGAGTTTTTTTCCTTCCTCATACTAAGTGGACCGGTTTCTTCACCGATATTTGCATGCTTGACTATGTGCACTAGTTTGATCAATAAGATCAATATTAGTGTCATATTGTACATCACCAAGTACTCTTGTGACATGTATCTTTGCTTTGATCAAGGTATGTGCATGCTTCTTTCCTAGATTCACTTTCTTTACAGTTGTGAGTTTCTTCGACAAGTGATTATGGTGATCAAGTTCTTTACTACTCAAGTCCTTCACTCTGCTAGCATACTTGTCCAATTTACTTTGAACTGTCTCAAGACCCTCTACTTCTTGAGTGTGGCTTTCATATAGTTCTCCTTCATCTTTCGAGCTTGAAGAAGATGATGATGATGGTGGTGTTTTTCTTCTCTTCATTCTTTTTCCCTTGTATTGTTCTAACTTAGTAGTTACCAATTGCAACTTTCTCTTTGTAGTTGTGGGCTTTATGAGGCTTTTGGACTCCTTTGGTGCTAAATGTGTGATCGGTTGGTTATCTTCCTTATGTGAATCTATTTTCTCTTATACATGTTTCTTGACAATGTCCTCTCTTCGACTTCTAGTTTCTTTGTCTACTTCCTCTATTACTTTTGATGATGAGACTTCCTTTGTGCATAGAGTCTCTGCTGGCTAGCTTGGTTGAGTATTTCCTTCTTCCCTTCTTTCTTTATGCTGAGTTGTGCATAATTTCCTTTCTTAGACTCACTTTCTTTATAGTTGTGAGTTTCTTCAACAAATGATTATGGTGATCAAGTTCTTTACCACTCAAGTCCTTCACTCTTCTAGCATACTTGTCCAATTTAGTTTGAACTGTCTCAAGACCCTCTACTTCTTGAGTGTGGCTTTCATATAGTTCTCCTTTATCTTCAGAGCTTGAAGATGATGATGATGATGGGTTTTTTCTTCTCTTCGTTCTTTTCCCCTTGGATTTTTCTAACTTAGTACTTACCAGTTGCAACTTTCTCTTTGTAGTTGTGGGATTTATGAGGCTTTTGGACTCCTTTGGTGCTAAATGTGTGACCAATTGGTTATCTTCCTTATGTGAATCTATTTTCTCTCGTAGATGTTTCTTGATAATGTCCTCTCTTGGACTTCTAGTTTCTTTGTCTACTTTCTCTATGAGTTTCGATGATGAGACTTCCTTTGTGGATAGAGTCTCTACTGGCTGGCTTGGTTGAGTATTTCCTTCTTCCCTTCTTTCCTCATGCTGAGTTGTGGATAGTTTCTCTATTTTTATTTTTGGTTGCATCGTAGTTTTCTTGGGATCATTAGCTAGTCTTGGTGTTGCTGGAGTGTCTTAAGGTTTTACTAGTCCTAGTGATATTTCACTTTTTGTAATAGTTGTACCTCTAGCTCTTGCATATTCACTTCTCTTAGGGAGGTTAGAGGGTTGAAGTTGACATGTTCTTCAATATATCCCTTAAAATCTACTGATCTACTAGGGGCAATAAATATGATCCTTTTCACTTTTTCTTTACCATTTGGATCTACCCAAGTTAGAGCCTTTATTTGTCTTGTATATTTCAAAGCACAAATGAGCTTCATTTGATCCACAATCGACATCCAATCTCTGATTTGCCTCTTGAACATTTCTCCTTCTTTGCCTATTTTTATTAATGCAACACTATCTTGAGTTAAGAATTATGAGATATATGCTCCCACATACATTTTCCTCTTTGATTGAGTATAATCTAGCCTAACCTTTGATAATACATCATTGAAAATTCCTTTAAGTTGTGTTGCTCCAATTCACCATTTGTTGACAATGACTTTTGCCAACTCCTTTGGGAAGACCTTCTTCACCATGTCAGATGTTCTATAGAAGGTTATCATGCTAACCAATATTGCACTTATAACACTATTCTTATCTTTCTCACTCATCATTGCATGTCTATATCTTATCGTGTTATAGTTTACATTTTGAAAATTATCATTAAGTATGTTATCAATGAAGAGTGGAGGAGTATGATTGTTGTCTCTTCTTGTTGGTTTCACCATCGTTGATGATAACTCACTTGTAGATGGATTTGGTCATCTCTGTATAGGTTTTAGTTTCTCCTTGACTACTCCTTTAGTTTTATTCTTCTTTTTCTCACCTTACTTGACTTTAGTTATAGTGAGGTTGTCTCTTTTGTTGAATCAATATTTCTTTCTTCACTTTTCTATATTTTAGGGATTTTCACCTTGGTTCTGTTTTTCTTCTTCCTCTTACTTGCTTTCTTATCTTCTTTCCCATTCTCTTCCTTATCCTTTTCTATTCTATCTACTATGCTTCTTATTGTGTTGGTACCTCATGCTGGTAACTTGTTGTCAACAAGTATCGATAGTATTAGTTCTATGTCATCCTTTGCCTCCTCTATTAGTTCATACTAGAATCCTATAAGACAGTGGGTTCTTGGCTTCACAGTATATATCATGCATGTGTTTGCCCAAGCTAGGAAATATATACCACTCTATATTCATCTGCTAGGATAAAAGGTATCATTTCCCTTTTCGTCATTATGTCCATAAAGCTACCAAAATATCTTCATGAATAGATTATCCTTATTATCTCCTAACAACATATATGACATACATACTTGTGCACAAATTAGCTTTTCCTTAAACCAATTGATTACGCCTTGTCCAAGAAATTGACACGCAAAGTAGAAAAATATACATACCCAAAGAGTTCCAAATTTGAATGGGTGTACCTTAATTTTTTCTTTAATCTTCATCAAGTTCAACATCAGTTGCTCAAACAACCACCCACCTAGGTCAAGTAGGGCACCTTTGTGAATGATTTGATATGTTACATGTACCACTTCACAAGGTACACTACTAGACTTTCTTGAGAAGTAAAGTTTGTATGTTGTTGTCATTGTACCATACTTTATCTCATAGTTAAGAATATCATCAATGACCAGTGTTTTCCCTACCTTCTTTACTCCATTCAACCTTTTCACTTCATCGAGTGTGATCTTTCTTGTGTTTAGCCTTGTCCCTATGTCGTTGAGTCATGTTACCCTTAGGATGTCTCATTTGGTAATTTCATAGGGCTTTTCAAGCCATATATACTTTTCATTTACTCTTCTATGTACCACTCTCACCCAATCGTCATGAATGAAATCAAGGATTTCTATAATGTGGTGTAGTGTTGTGTTCATTAGGTGTTGCCACTCTTTCTTTAGGACACTATCTTCCAAAAATATAGTAAATGCTTCATAGACCTTATTTTCTTCCAATTCCACAATGTTCACCTTTAGGCATGCACCTACATCTTCTACAAGTAGAACGTTTGTAGGCAATGAGGAAAATACAACTACCTGATTTGTTGCATCACCCTTCAACAAGGTAATCACACATTCTAGTTCTAATAGTTCTTCATTGATGAAAAGTTCGATCTTATGAATGTTGTTCTCCATGATGTTGTTTTTTTTTCTTTTGAGATTATTAACCCCACTAAATATGGTTTTGCACACTCATGGGTTTGATAATTTTGTTGTCGATGGAAATGACACCAAATTGCTTAGCCTAGGTTTTTTCAATTTTTTCTTGTCGCAAGACTTGGAGTCAGTAAAGTGATTAATCAAACTTTTTTCACCTATTTATATATGTAATGAGTAATTGTTAGGTAAACATTAATGAGTAATGGTAAGCACAATGCTTACCTACCTATCCTTTTGTGATTAATGCGAGTGACCCGTGCAAAAATAGTCATAATCTCAACATTCTCTTGCCTCAACAAAGGCTCCTTATGCTTGCTTCATGCATTCTTTTACCAATTTTGGATAGGGGAACAATGTATGGTATGTTATTTGGCAAGAAACCCCTTCTAATCTTGGATTAGATTAGTTAGCCATAGAAGTCTCACCAACAACAAGTGAGCTTCTTACTTCCTCTAACTTGGCCTCTTTGCTCCCATCTTCTTTCCTTACCCATTTCTTGTTGAAGACTACTTTGACTTCCTCCTTGTCCACTATCTCTCTCTTCCCTTTGTGGTTCAAATTGTGTACTTGGGCTATTTTTCTTGATCTACTATCTTTAGCAAAATACCCTCTCTTTCTACTGTAGTAATAGGTCATTCTTGTTCCTCTCCATGGTCCTTAGTAGTTCCTTTGACCAATTCTTATTGTTGACATTATGGTCATATTTTTTTATTAGTGACTCACACTTAGTCAAATGGTTAGAGCTACTGAGATTATCTTGTAGTTTACAATGTTAATCGAGTAATCTAGGTTCTAAAAAGTTCTACAGTTACTACCGAGTTCCAGAATTAGTATTTAGTTCACACCGAGTAGTATCTATTGAGTTGATAAATAATAGTGCAAACCGAGATTCATAGTATTAACCAAGTTGCATAGTGTCAATCGTGGTCTCTAGTGTTTATCGAGTTTGCAGTATCAGTGATGTGAATCCAATGTTGACTGAGTCACGAAGTGTCAACCAAGTGATTCGATTTATACCGAGCTCGTAGTGATGAAGGGTGCTCCCCTTAATACCATAAACCATAACAGAAAACAAAGAAACAACAACAAATGTGAGAACACAATATGGACTTCTTATTTGGGCTACAAATGTAGAATTAAAGAATTCACAAGTGCAATATGCTAACCAACATGGGCTCCTTCATTACAATAATTTGCAAGACAAGCTATGAACTACCAACCAAAGTTGTTCTAGACAATGTTTGAGCCTTTCTCAAGTAGGCAATTTAATTCCGCTTGGGAAGGTTCTAGACATTGAAACTTAATACCTAGGGCCGATGGACCCTAACAATACATATAGAGTCAGCCAAATACATCTTTGACAATTATTTTAGATATTTTGGGTAGCCCAACTTTGAAAGGCCATAACTCATAAACCATTGCTTCGATTGACTACTATAACCACTTTTCAGAAATGTTAGCTTCTGATCTATAGACTCAAAATGATGGAAGCGCCCTTTTGTTGAGTTTTTAGACCTCATTTGGGCACTCTAAGGCCTCCAACAGTAAGCTTGAAGATTTTTCTACAAATATTTCCACCAGAAATCTGCAATAACTTCTCTGGTACTTAAGCTGGAGCAATGAGATTTTTATGATAGGCTTATAACTCTAAAATGAAAATTCATGTAGAAATGAGAACATTCCAAGCTCGTATGAAAAACTTACTAAAAATAACAAGTTCCAATAAATAGTAACCAACTTGTCTACTAGTCCTTACTAAAATGGAAAAGACTGAAAAGAAAATATTTTTGGGTGATGCAAGATTTCTCCTAGGATGCTCCTGCATCATGCAATGTTAGTGTTGACTGAGCCATGTAGTGTCAACTAAGTGATTCAATTTATATGCCGAGTTTCATAGTGTTCACCGAGTCACCAATGTTGATCGAGTTTAGACTACTTGGAAGTGATTAGTATGAACCGAGCTTCTATGTCTGCCAAGAGCATGACAATATCAAGTGTTGAAAATGGTTGTTGAGTGTCAGAACCTCACCAAGTTTTTCTTAAGAACCCAAGTGCCAATAGTTGAGCTAACTTTGTGTATTTTAGTGAAACTTGTGTTATAGCCGACTTTAATGAATTGTAGTTTGGATTGATATATGTAATGCATTGTATCACATCCAAAAATGATATGAATGTGAATAGAAAGTAATCATATGAGTAGAAGTATGAATTAAGAAGGATAAAAGTAGTATAAGGAGCAACAAAGATTTATCTATCACAACAAGGTGATTGTTACACTTCAAAGGAATCTCAACCAACAAATCAGAGTTGTAGATTAGAAATCAGCCTCTAGTTCATCCTAATAGGTGTATCAATTAAATCTTCTCATAAGGTAGACTTAATAGTCTTTTGAAAATCTATTTATCAAGTGCATACTTCATTGTATGTTTTGTAAATCTTTTCACAAGGTGGACCTAACAGTCCTTGTTGCTCTTAACAGGGCAGATCATCAGAAGTGATCGATTGTAAACCTTAATTGGCCAACTTTATACTACAATACTAAAGCTTTTGGGTATCATCCCCACCCTTGCTTTCTATTTGGAAGGTTTTTGGGTCACGATATCTTGTGTCAAACTATTATGAATGTTTTAATACTTTCAGTCTTTCATGCATACAATTAGATCAGAATATATATGAAGGATTAATTGATGAAATAAGAATAAGTTTTATTGGTTCTTGATTCACCCCTCCCCTCTCAGTAACCTAGCCTATCCTATATTTCCAACAATTGGTACCTGAGCATTGTGGTTCTTAGAGAAGAACTTTAATAGCTTGAGCAAAGATAAGAGGCAATGGAGGTATACAGGCTAGATAAGGCTATTGAGAATGAAAAGCTGGATTTGGAATTGGCTATTGGGCAAATAAAGAAAGAAAATGAGAAACTCTCTCAATCCTTGAAAAGAAGAAAAGATCTTGCAGCACAAATGAATGACAATATCTACACTGAAGAAAGAATTGAAGATATTTATCCAGAAGGAAACTTAGATGAAGCTGATGAGGTAATCAAAGACCTATTGGAAAAGAATTGTAGTCTTTAAGAAGAAGTTTGAAAACTGAAAAGAGAATAAGAAATTCATTCAGTAAGATTATGTGAAGTCGTGGAAGAAAAAGACAAAGCCAAAGAAGAGATAGATGGAAAGAACAATGAAATTTAGAATTTATCCTTCAATAGCAGACTTCATTGATCAGCTCACCAATACAAATGAAGAAATCATGAATCTAAGATCAGAAAATGAAAGATTGCAAAATGATCTAAACACTGAAAAACAAATCAATGAGAGCATGATGAAATCTCAAATAGACATGAATCAGTTGAATGAACAAAGTCAATACAGATAGAAAGGAAAAGCAGGAATAGGATACATAGAAGAAGGTGAATCATCCAAGAAAGGAGCTCAAAAGAATCAAAGGCCTACTTGAAATCATTGGGGTAAGTTAGGTCACATATCAAACAAATGTTGGAGTAATAGTAAAACAAAATTCAATGGAAAGTGTTACAATTGTAATAAACATGGTCATAGAGCAAGTGAATGCAAGGTGAAACCTAATTTTGAAGGTAAATGTCACAAGTGCTATAAACAAGGGCACAAATCTTCTGGATGTAAAACCAAGATACTGTACTCAATAAAATAGATTGTGAAAGCTATATTTGGTTGGGACTACAACAAATGGTGTAGATGCCACTACACTGGAGAATTTGGGCACAGTGGAGCAAATTGTGTGAAACATCACACGAGGACAAGAGACACCACTAGAAGATGTTTTATTTGTATAGAACTTGGACATCTTGCCAAGAACTCTATGAACACAAGAAGGACTGAAAATGAAAAGAAAGCCAAAGTTGACAATATTAGAAAGCAGATGAGGTAGCAATGGATTTTGAAATCTTCTGAGAATGCAAGTTCGGGTCATGAAGCACATGTCACTCAAGAATTGGGTGACTCAAGCATCTCAACTTGATCTACCACAGAATGACTGGAACCAAGACTCTGAAGAAGACATCTTACATCAGTTTTAGCTAGCTAGAAGGAAAGATCCATATCAACATTCAAGATGCAAAGGGATAACCAAGTGACTTAGGAAAATTAAGACCTTATCAAGCTAAGTCAGGTCGCAAGACCCTGCTGAGCAAGGTTGGGATACACTAAAATATTGTGTGGACATCAATCTATCGATGATTAAGGTAAAATCGAATGGAAGATAGTTTGTCACTGAATGAATGATCGTACCAAGCATTTATGGCGATTGAAAAGTGAAAATATGTTAAAAGTAAGGAAATCAAATTCATTCATCACCGTGAATCTTTAAACAACTATTTGCAAGGGTGATTTCCATGCTTCCAAGAAATCTGTGTGTTTGTTGTTGAAGATTTTCATGTTTTCATAAACCCTACCAAGCAGGGTGTCTTTTAGCAACAAAACTAGGAAAGGGTTTGAGATGTTGGTTTGAGGAGTCAATTGGAAGGCACCAGACTTCAACTTGAGTCCAACAATTATAGAAGTGCTTGATCCAATTGGAGCTCAATTATAGATTCCACCAAAGGTATTACTCGTTAATGATATTCATTCACATTTTCACTATTCAATAGAAGAAATTGGAACCCTAGGGATGGATGAGAATTAGAAAAAATTATGGGTGAATGGTGCGTTGAAACTTGAGCATCAACATTTGGAAACCAAGGGTTTAACACACATTCTGCATATGCCCTAAGACTTTCATATAAAATGGATAAGGTTTATTCTTAGCTGTGTACACAATGAGCAACTATGGTTGGAGTAGCCTATTCAAATAAAAAAGAAAATGATTCATCAAATCACATGGCTCCCAATTTTGAACAAAGAAAAGTCTACCAAAACCCTAAGTTAGGTAGAACTAGAAAGCAAAAATCTTGCTGAGTGGGATGGAAGAGGTATGAAGATCAGTAGTGTAATTGACATTGAGCTACAAGTTGGAATTCATGTGATAGCTCCTAAGATCTATAGCTCCAGTCATCTCAACAGCGTGTCATGTGAGGCAGTTGATCTGGCTCTCAAGGAAGTGAAGAACAACATGTCCTTTGACCTTGCAAAGATAATGTTCAATCAATTAAACAAGAACATGGAGAGGATCAAAACTTCAAAGAATAACCTATGTAAGTTTGGTTCACTCTTGACTTGTTTATTCTTCTTTGTGCAAAAGTTTTTTTGCTTCAAAAGGTATAGCCATATGGAGAAAAGATGTACTAGTACTACATCATATTAATGAATATATAGCAGAGATGGGCGAGAACATTGTTAGTATCATGGACAATTAATTTGATTCATTCAAGGAAAATATGAATAGAAGATACAAAATTCCAATGAAACTTGTAGAAAATTGCAAGGATGATGTTTTTTTTATGGTAGATTGTGACAAAGTGTACATTCAAGCAACCAAACCTAGAGTGGTGTAGGTTAAGCCTCTAAGCTATGAGGTTAATATTGATGACACCAAGGATATCATTGAGGCACTATTAAATGAACCTGTGGATCCCAAAGCCACATATTTTGGTATTTTTGATGAAGCCAAAGCTATAATAGAACTTGAAATTAAGCTTCCTCAAGTAGTCAGTAAAGGAATGAAGAGGATAGCAAAATTGAGGCAAGTAACTTCTACTCTCCTATTGACAAAAGGAAAAGGAGATGATGTGGAAGAAGATGATGTGGAAGATGAAGCAGAAGAAACAAAATCTAAAAAAGAAGAGCCAACCAGGAAGAAGGGTAAGGTTATAATAACCAAATCCACTAAGTCATCCACTATAGTATTCACAAGAAGAGCATCCAGATCAAGAAAGAAGTTGAAATTAGGTGAGGAAGATGCAGAGGAAATTATTTTCAAAAGACCTCCACCTTCATTTCAGGAAAAAATAAAGGAAATCGAAGGAGGAGCTAGAATGACAAACTTCAAATCTTTAGTTATGAGACCAAAAATGTAGATGAGAAGAAGCGAGTTGAAGATATGATGATGTCAAAACTGGGTAATTGGAAATACTCACCTAATCAAGTTGTACAACAAATCCCCAACGAGCTTATTCAAGAAATCAAGCTAAGATGGGAAAATGCTAAGAAAATTACAAAAGACATGTTTGAATAGACTCTGAGGTAGCTCATGTCAAGTCTTAGTGACAAAGAGGTGAAAGAATTCATGAAGAAAAATGAAGAAAAACTCACTCTAAAATTCAACACATGCTTGATATTGGTAAATGACATTGAACATGTGGTGAAGAAAACTACAACTACATGGAAGAATACTTACAATCTTCACCAACAAGATGATTTTGTTGTTCATGTTAGGGACATGGATGATGAAGATGACAAGGAAGAAAATTGCAATAGTGATGAAGAAGATATAGAAATAGATG
Source organism: Cupressus sempervirens (assembly GCA_028749045.1). Taxonomy (NCBI): domain Eukaryota; kingdom Viridiplantae; phylum Streptophyta; class Pinopsida; order Cupressales; family Cupressaceae; genus Cupressus; species Cupressus sempervirens. The sequence goes on from CM053783.1 coordinate 555,405,057, forward strand.
ATGTCAATCTGGATGATGAGGAGCAAGAATAGGAAGCTATCGAGGAGAACCTCCCTAAGATTCAAAGTATTGAGGAAATTGACCCCAAGAAGATTGCAACAATAATTATGGCCTCATTTTCTCACTCTTTGAGCAAATATTTATTGCCATCAAGATTAGAGAAAGCTTATGCCAAGTTGGTTGTGGCAACCATTGCAACACCATGCACCCAACCAATCACTGCACCTGTTCACCTGAGTAGAATATTGACTAAAGTGATCAACACTTCATCTATTGAGCACCTAGTGCTTCCTCCATCATCAGATTTGGCTACACAAAAACTAGGTATTTCTATTGTTAGTGCAATATCTGCTTTTGTTGCTAGCCCTTCTATTTCTACTATTGTTATAATTCCTAGAATTCAAATAGTAAGTACAAAGATAGTTGAGAGAAATCCTCAATTGAGTACTAAAATTTCAAGAAAAGATAAAGGTAAAGAAGAAGATATTGATCTTGATGAGGATATAGTTATCCCAAATTGGGGTATCTCTACTTTGAATCCTGATCAAATGACCATCATAGGTGAATTATTGCAAAATAAAGTTAAGCAACAAAAGCTTAGAGAAGAGAAAAGCAGAGAAAATCAAGTGCTTGAAGATGTGAAGAACATACTTGTAGATGCACTAAGAACTGAGGTTGATAGTGCCCAACCTATTTTGATTCAGTTAGCAGAAGTTGTCCAGAAATTCAATGAAGATTTGAATGAAAAAGAAAAGTTGTTACAAACAACAGAGAGGAAATTTGAGAACAAAGTATTGGAGCAAGTTGCATAGAAAATTGTAATAATTCAAGTAGAATTGACTACTATTCTCAGCTCACTGGAAACCTCTACAAATAATGTAACTTTATTATTCAAAAAGTTATGTCATACATCTACCTTCACATAGGTAATCAAAGATAAACTATCTAAGATAGATGAAGACTTGAAGGCAAGTGCACACCAGTTGTTACTTGACTTGAGCTATAGTTATGCTCACTATTCAAAGATCAGATTTTTGACTAATTGACAAGAAGAATTATTAAGGGAAGAAGTTAGGACCAAGGCCACAATCGTAGAAATCCAAGGGATGATTCTCCTGAACATGGATGCATTGCAGAAACACATTGCACATGTCAAAACTCTCATCCATGACAATAACATCTCCATAGCTGATCACATGAAAGAGTTATCTGTAGAAGTATAGATTGCACTTCATGCAGGCAAGGTGTTACAAGAAAATTGGGACAACACTATGGAATTGATTTTGAAGGTGCATTTTAGCATTACCTTGTAGCATACACCTTTGGAATTTATGTCACAAAGGGGGAGAAGATGTGATATATAAAGATATAAAGGGGAGAAAATAAGATATGAGATATATGTATATAGTGAGTAAAGTATAATATGTGATATACATATGCGAGAGAAGCATAATATTATACAAATACATGTAGAGTTAATCAGGAAACATCTCTTAGAAAAGCAGTTTTGGAAAAATCTCAAAAATAGAGTATGTTACCGAGTTGACAACACATGATGGAGACAAAAGAATGTTTTGGACTTGGAATTTTGAGAATTTAGTTTTTGATTGATAAGTGTTTTTTTCACTAATGTCAAAGGGGGAGATTATTGACATTATGGTCAAGTTTGTTTATTAGTGACTCACACTTAGTCAAATGGTTAACAACTATTGAGCTTATCTTGCAATTTATAGTGTTAACCGAGTAATCCAGGTTCTACCAAGTTCTACAGTTGCTACCGAGTTCTAGAATTAGTATTCAGTTTACATCAAGCAATATCTACTAAGTTGATAAGTAACAGTGCAAACTAAGCTTCATAGTATTAACTAACTTGCATAGTGTCAACTGTGGTCTCCAGTGTTTACCGACTTCATAGTATCAGTGATGTGAATCTAATATTGACTGAGCCAGGAAGTGTCAACCAAGTGATTCAGGTTATACCGAGCTCGTAGTGTTACTGTTGATCAAGCCACATAGTTTCAACCAAGTGATTCAGTTTATATGTCAAGTTTCATAGTATTCACTGAGTCACTAGTGCTGACCAAGTTCAGAATACTTGGAAGTGATTAGTATGAACTAAGCTTCTATGTCTACCAAGAGCATGATGATGCTGAGTGTTGAGAATGGTTGCCAAGTGTTAGAACCTCACTAAGTTTGTCTTCAAAACTTGAGTGCCAGCAGTTGAGCCAACTTTGTCTATTTTGGTGAAACTTGTGTTGTAGCCAACTTTGATGATTGTATTTTGGATTGATATATATGTAACATATTATATCACATCCAAACATGATATGAATGTGAATAGAAAGTAATCATATGAGTAGAAGTGTGAATTAAGAAGGCTACAAGCTGGATAAGGAGCAACAAAGATTTATCTATCACAACAAGGTGATCATTACACTTTAAAGGAATCTCAACCAACAAATCAGAGTTGCAGATCAGAGATCAGCCACTAGTTCATCCTAATAGGTGTATCAATTAAATCCTTTCACAAGGTAGACTTAATAGTCTTTTGCAAATCTCTTTATCAAGTGCAAACTTCATCATATGTTTTGTAAATCCTTTCACAAGGTGGACTAAATAGCCCTTATTGCTCCTAACAAGGAAGATCATCAGAAGTGATCAATTGTAAGCCTTAACCGACCAACTTTATACTATAGTATTAAAGCTTGTGGGTATCATCCCCACCCTAGTTTTACTTTCTATTTGGAAGGTTCTAGGTCACCATATATTATGTCAAACTGTTATGAATGTTTTAATGCTTTCAGTCTTTCATGCATGCAATTAGATCAGAATATATATGAAGGATTAATTGGTGAAATAAGAATAAGTTTTATTGGTTCTTGATTCACCCCTCCCCTCTCAGTAGCCTAGCCAATCCTATATTTTCAACACTTATTTAGTAATGCTCAATTGTATGTCCTCTGTTCTCATAGGTTGAGCATGAAGTTGTGCTGAAAATTTTCTTCCAACCAGTATTGGAGGTCTCCATGATTGCTGATTTGTCCATTGTCTTGATTTACATACCTCATCGTCGTGTCTGTATTTGCTATAGTAGTAATAGTACCCATCAAACCTTTTCTCATGAGTATGAGATCTGCATTCTCGAGAGAAGTGACCATATCGATAGCATTTGTTATAGTACTTATAGAAGGTATGTTGTTCATTAGACGTATCCTTTTTAAGCTAACACATATTTGAGGTGTGACTTACTTTACTGCAACAATGATAGGTTGGTTTTTTAGGTTTCTTACCTTTAGATGATGTTTTCCCATGTCCTTGTTTGTTCTGAATCTTGCTCTTAGAATTTTTGCCACTTTCATTCTTGGTGACGTGTTTATACCCAAGACCGGTTGTGTCCTTAGTCCTTTGAGATTTGAGTTGCTCATCTATCTTCTCAGAGCCACCATTGAACCTTCTCAGCTTCTCATTTCTTTCATTGGTGCTTCTTATTTCCTTAGTTACCCTTTAAATCTGCTCATCCTTTTGTTTGACATACTCTTCAGCTTCTCTCTTTGCTTTCATGGCTTCACATAGTGCTTTCTCAACTTTCTTTAGTAGTGAATGTGCAGTATCACTTTTCTTTTCTTGTTGCTTTGACCTAGTTTCTCTAATGCTTCTTTCATCTCTCTCTTTAGCTTTACAACTAACATGTTCGACTTATTGTTGTGTGTCATGAGATCAAAGATAGTTTCTTTGATCTATCTAAGTCACTTTGTTCTTCCATCTTCTTAGTGGTCTCATAGCTCTCACTGAGTTTCTTTGCATGCTTCTTTCTTTTTTCTAAATACTCTTTCAAATTTTCCTTCAGGTCTTCTATAGTGTCAAGATCTTCTTTGTATAAATTCTTGTACCTCATGGTTGTTGTTTGATCTTCCCTCAAGTTGTGAGGCTTGCAACTGTTAATGTCCAGGCTCTAATACTAATTATTGGTTCCAATTGGTACTCAGAGGTGGGTGAATCAATACCGACTCTAAAATCGGTTACTTTTGCAACTGCTATGAATATACTAACTAACAACCACTTGATTACCAACATGGATATGAATGCAATAAGACTATAAATAAATAAACTCACACACAAGAGAATTCATCAATGGACACACATTTTTTGTATGTGGAAACTATTAATGTGAGGATAAAAATCATGTTGGGGATAATCTACCCACTATCCTTTTACTGTAGATAAAAGACTACCCAATTAAGAGCTACATCTTGTTGCTTCTGAGAACACATTTCGTTAAGAATGTTAGTAACCTTTTAAGATTACAGTCAGCCTACTAAGGCTAAATGGTTACAAGATTTTTTACTCCTTCTAAGGGGCACCTTGTTAAAGGATTTTACATATTCTTACTACTGAAGCATGCCCAATTAAGAGCTTACAAGATAATTACAATTTTTAGAAAATAATCAAATTTGATCTAAGGTATATAACACTCCTTTGCTTGATAGATCTCCAATGTCTACATTTTGAGATGTTTTGATCCCTTTGTCCCTTGGATGCACTCAGTGATGTCTTGTTGTATCACTTAGCTTTTCACTTCTTTCCTCACCCTTGTTTGTAGTGCACACTACTACGTCTGGTTAGATGTGGCAAACTGTCTTCAATCTTCTCTTTAAACACATTCATTTGTCATTTTGTTCTTCCTTCTCATTGACCTAGTATAACATTCTACCTCTTTTTTAGTTTCTACTTCATACACTAGTCCTATATCTCTCTTATTTTAGTATTCTTACCTGTTTACACCAACCACACTTTGAATGTGTGAAGTCTCCTCTTACCTATGGGTGTTGAAACCTTAGGAGAATATCTTGTTCAAACTAGTGAATTCAAACTGCTAAGTGATTTACAAGAACCCTATGACACCTATGTCATAGGGTCTAGATTGGTAATGTTCTCCATCTAATTTAAGTCTCATGTCAATTTTTTTCCTTTATACATTTTTTCATTCTTTTCAGAGTACAGATCAAATTTGAATTCTTTCCATACTTGCTCTACCATGTCATATTGGTGGATCCATGTGCTGACTGCAATAGCTTTTGCCTTGTCTTATTCACCTATGTAGACTCATGAAGATTTCTACTGATACACATGAGATGATGTGTGTTCTTCGAATGATTTCCAATCAATGACAACACACTCATATGAACTCTACTTCATTATGCCAATGTGATCGATTGGGTCAAAAATGAATTTGCAACAAAATATGTTTCTTTCCCTTGATGTAGTGAACATCAAAATCATACTCACACAACTCCATCTAATGAAATTGTTATGCATTCAAGTTTGAATGAGAAAATATATATTGCAAGCTATTGATATCTATGCAGCTCAAACCAGTGACCTAAATAAAATGTTTGCAACACACTAACACATGCATAATCATTGCTAACTCCAAATCTTCGATTGGGTAGTTTAGCTCATGATTCTTTAACATTTTGGGGTCATTGTAATCTTGTCTATAGTATCAAGGCCATCTTACAAATTGAGGTTGAGTTTCCGTCATTCTGGGTGTCCCTACATAATATCATACCATATGAGGAATATTGTGTGTCTAAAACTCAAGAGCTATAATGACTAGAAGAGAAAATAAAAAATGGCTCGAACCATTTTCAAGAAAGAGTTCAATGAAATCAATATCAAACCCATACAATAGTGAGACTAGGAGAGATCAAAATCTATGCCTATGATTTCCAAATTTGAATAGGGACCATTATTTTTAGAAGATGTATCATCTTTTATCTTGATACATCAATAGTTGCATTGCCTCAACAGCTACATTGAATGGTCCTTTACCAAAAACCTGAAGCCAATAAGGAAATGTCAAATGGTAAGCCCCTAGGGGGTCCCTAATAGTAAAAATTCTGTCTCTTCAAAATCCAAATATTTAGCTTTTAGGATTCTGACCCAATATGAGCTTGATATTTTAAGAAGCTTGTAGGAGATTTCAACCATATCAAAAGATATCTCATGCTAAGAAAAATAGTTTTGGACCACAGTTGTAAAAAACATGTTATGGTAATATCATTGGTCGATCCAATGATGGAACTAGACATATAGCCACAACAATGATAGCATGGAAGACACATTATTGATAATTACTAACAACTTTTATGCCATGCAATCCAATCCAAGTAAAACATTATTTTTTTTTTATCAATGAGAGATATAGATGCAAGTGTGTTGAATCATGTCATCCTAAATAAATAATCCAACCATTTTCTTTGGTCAAATTCTACTAGTTCCTTACAATTTTTCCATGCATCCACAAAATCAAGTTCAGTCTCATATAAAGTATTTAATTCATCAAATTAGAAGAAGGAGAAGTAAAGGAGGAGGAAGAAGAAATAGAAGAAGGAGAAGGAGGAGAAGGAGAAGAATAGACGTAGAAGAAGAAGTAGAAAGAGAAGAAGAAGAAGATGATGATGAATAAGAAGATGAAGAACACTCCAAGGATGCTTCTATATTAGATACCCTAGGTGGCTTGAAAATGTTCGATAAGAAAAAATTATAAGCATTTAACTAGGTCTAAGATATAAATCCCTTCCTCATTCTTTACCCACTTATATTCTTTATCCAAACCACTAAACTGATTATTACCACTATCTTTTCTAATAATACATTCCTTAATTAATGAGACCAAGAATACAAGCCTCTACCATTCATTCTAGTAGGTGCGATTGGAGAATGCAAATGTCAAGATCGTATATCACATGGCTTTGTAGTTGGATGGGAGAGGACTTTATAGAGGATGATTTATGAAGGTACACTACTCTAAAATAACAAAGACACCAACCCTACTTGGAAAAAAATCCAAGTACAATATTACATATTCAACATATGATCATGTCTATCTACAACTACATTTAATATATCAACATCCATAAAGACACAAGGAACCACAACCCTACCTACATCAAATTTATATGAATTAGACCAAGGGTTTAGTAAGTTCCTCCATCCTACCCACATTCTTAATAGGTATAAACTTGACATTGGAGTCCTAATACCTATAATCACATTTGCATGTTGATTCAACACAGTTGATTCTTTCAGTTAATCTAAGAAGTTGGAAATATTTTTGCATACTATGCTTCAACTTCTTAGTTGAGATCATCTAAAGTGATATAGGTCTCTTAATTCCTACAATCTCAACACACCCACTTGTATCATAGAAACACTAGAGTGACTTACACTGATAATCAATACTTTATTCAAAGCTAACTAGTATATGCCCAAGAAAGTTCCATAAAGTCCAATGGTGAGACATGAAGATCTATGGTGGTGGTGAAGGTGCACAAATCTAATACACAATGAAAAATAGGGGATTCAATGGTCACTCTTGAACATGTGGTTAAGTCAATCTATCAACTATTAACTTATTGTGTTGCCACTATCACACATCACTAAACAAGATAGGAGGAAATAAAAGAATTTATAAAAAAAAAATCAAATAATATAGACGTGTAAATATAATGAAGAAAACCTATAGTCTCCAAAATTATGTCACGATGCTCATCTTTCTAGTTATTTGCCACTCTAAAAACTTTGTGGGATCTCCTTGCATCCCAAAGTATAGGCTCAAAAGTATCCTATATCTAGCTAGCCCTTATAATAAATATTTGTTGGAAGATTGTTTCCATGTGACCAAGTTAACCAAAAGTAAAACATACCTCTAAACAAAAATTATGCCCCACCAAGGGTGTACTAGACTAATCACAACTCCCTCTAGTGACACTCAATTTAGCACTATGAGACGATGAACTAGATTGACATCACCTATTTTGGTTCCAACTATGGTCCCTACCTTTCAGGTTACCAGAAACAACACCACTCTATTGAACCTATATATGATGTTTCCTATAGTGTTTCTAGTGACCTATCCTTAGAGGTGTTGAATGTACTTGAGATTATCCTATATGATGTCCTTGTGTACCCTATCTAGCTAAATTAGAAGGTTGTGAACTACATTGAACCTATGCACTTGACTTGCTACTAAAACCTCTATCAATATTGATCTCAACCAAATCTCATCTTTATGGAGGCTAAATAAAGTGTCTTAAGATGGTGCATACAGATGTAGCCAATGATACAACCATTAAGGTCCCAAATAAAATATTTTAGTAACAAGAGCTCATCATGATTATATATGGAATGTACTATCCTAGCTCAAAGAACCTATGCTCATGCTGATACATTTTCATATTCCCCATCAGAACTCATGAAACTCATCAATATGTGTCTCTCTATATTTATCAGAGAGGGAAAAACACAAGACCTCTCCTCAAATAGCTTCCAAGAGATGGTTTTGATATCTAGTTCGATCTTCTGCTCCTCTATGTGCAACCAAATAAACACAAATTTTATTAAGTGCATGACGAAACACTAGGGTCTAATATTTCTCACATACAAGTACATAGTGAAGTGATGTAGAAGATCCAAAAACCTAGTCTCAACCTTACTATAGTTTCCTATACCATCATAGAGAGGTGGATGAGAGTCATAAGGTCTCTCATAAATCTTGAATAGATTACATCCTCATCCACCCCTCCTTTTCTCTCCTATACTCATCTCTAAAAATTGGTGGAGTGTGGGAATTCTCATGCTCTCTCTCTCCTCATGATCTCCACATTTAGATATCTAAGAGCTTGCATGGTGAGAGTCCTCTTTATGATGTCCCAACCTAGCTATAAGATCCTACATTAAGTGAGTCAACTTGGGGTTCCTATCATTGCAACCATGTCCCTCTCTATAGTCCTCATGGTGTTCCCCATGTTTCGTTTCCTCATGATGCTCTTCCTTGTGGTTTTCCTCTTCATGGTTGTTTCAATGAGTATTTTACAAAACCATGACTATGTTTAAGAGGCATCCTTTAGAGAAAAAACTAGCGTGGATCAAAATCACATATAATCAAATACATTAAGCCATACTAAGGAAAATAGAAAGGAAAGATGACCATCAAGCCATATAACTACACATCACTCAAACAAAAAATAATGGGAGCATAACATATGTGATGTTCCAGTTCCTATAATTGAAGGTGTTTCTCCTTTGTATCCTAATTCCTTCAGTGTTAGGTGGTTGGTAGGTGTGTATGGAAGAGAGGGATCATCTGGAGGCTTGGAGGGATTTGTACAATCGTGAAACAAAAGGTAGTACAGTGGGTAGTGAGGATGGGTCATACGATGAGTAGAGAAGATGGTCATACAGGAGTAGTGGAGATGGGTTGTACAGTGAGTAGAGAAGATAGTCATATGGGAGTAGTGGAGATGGTCATACAAGGCAATGAAGATGATCGTACAAAAGAGGGAAATTGAGGGAAGATAGTATCCTATGGTGGCCATAGGGTAGGAGTACGTACAAGAGAAAAACTAGGCCGTACAGATGGTGGATGGCAGATATGGTCATATGGTTGATGGTGTCGTATGGTATGATGGAGCACAAGGTCATACAATATGATAGAACAAAAGGTCGTGTAGTATGCTAGGGAATAGGGTCATTCAAAAGGGTAGGGATGCAGTATAGGATATGCACTTCGTAATGTGGAAGGTGGATGGTGTACAAATGGAGGAAGAATGCTTAGTCATGAAATCATAAACTTATAGATCAAATCCATTAAATAAAGCTACACAAGAATGGAGATTGAATATGCCTAACCTTCAATTAATATTTGCCAAAAGATGGTGCTCCAATTTTCTAGATCCAAGTGAAGTATTACAAGCAACAAAATAGGGTGAGGGTTGAATCCCACCAAAACCAAACAAGCCAAGTAGGGAAGATCTTTCACTTTCGAAATGCCGAACAAAAGAGAATCCAATGGGAATTCGTAGCACAAAGAAATAATCCAAATTGTATACCTACTACTACCAAAAAGTCATGCTTAAATACCTATCAGGAAAACCTTCTGAGGGTGTAGAAAGATAGCTAATGGCCAAACTACATACGAAAACAATTAAAAAATAGGTCCGAGATATGTTAACTCGATTGGCCCACCAACAAGGTTTAATTAATTACATTTATTTTATGACGGAGATATTACAATCCTCCTGTCCAAAAATTTTCTTGTCCTCAAGAAAATGCAAATCTAGCTATAGGAAATCTTCCATAATCAACTTCTTGAGTCCTGAGTCAGGTACTAAGTAGATCTTCCCACTGAAGTAAATGATGTCATCAATAATTTTGTATCTTTCATCATGCACATAGCCATCTATCAACTAACATGCAAAAGTGTTCTTGGAGTACTTGACCAATAGATGGCCCCACCAATTATCCAAGGAATGGGGTAAGATGTTGACTATCATGTTTTTACTAGCAGTGTCTGGGGTCCAATCATGATTAAAAAAACCTCCATCTTCTTGATTGCGAATTCCATCGATCCTTTATTTGACATTCCTTTTAGCAACACCTTCTTTCCATCTATCTCGAATGAAAAGTCCATCCTTTTGAAACTTTGGGTGTATTGGTCAAGAGCTTCCAACCACTAGATGCCCAAAATGATGTTAGTATCAACCAAATTGATGACAAATAATTCATCTATCATGGTATAGTTTCCCGTGGAAATTTGTAGCGACAGGATCACATGAGTGCAAGGTAACATGGTTCCTCTTGCAACATTAACCTCAAATCCTCCATGCACAACTGCTTGCAAGCCTTTAGTAGTGACCAAAGATGAATTGATGAAATTGAGTGTGGCACCACTATCAATCATGATTGGGACTCATTTTCCATGAACTGTGCCACGAACCCTGAAGAGACCACTTCAGTTTGTTGTAGTGAGGGTAGCAATGGAACCCCCTTTTGTATCAGGGTATTTATTCTCTCCTGCTGGGTAATTTATTCGTCAACCACTATAGGAATTTGTTCTTTGTCATCATCAGACATCACCTCAATGTAATGAATCTTTCCCTTCCCAAGGCAGAAATGACCCGAACCCCATGGTTCTTTGCATGTGAAACAAAGCTTTTTGCTCTGGAGCTCTTGCCAAGAATCTTCATCAAACTGAGGTTTTTTTTTCTAAATTGGCTCCTTGTCTTCTTGTGGGGATGATGTTGGTGTAGCTGCATGAGTTTTGGAGGAAGATGCGACCATGACACACACCTTCTTAACAACTTCTTTGAGTGCACATGGGTTGAACCATTTGATCCAGCCTCTCAAAGGCTCTCTTAACCCATCCGTGAATAATATAATTCAATGTCTTTCAAAGATATATGTGACTAATACTGATAGCCTTAGGAACTTAGTGATGTAGTTGCCTATCGTGCCCATTTTCTTTAGCTGAGCTAGATCTTTGAGATTTAGCTTAGGATCCTTCCCATCGAAATGATCAATGAGTCTCTCAGTGAACTCAACATAAGAGGTTACTTGGTCATCTTTTAGAGTGACCAGTCCATGATGCCACCACTCATGTGCCACTCCTTCCAAATGAAGTGTTCTGAACTTGATTGCTTCCTCTTCGGGCATTGGATTGAGTTGAAAATAAGTATCGGCCTTTAGAACCCATGATTGTGCAGTAATGGCCTAGATCCATAAAATGGTGATAAGTTTACCTTTTTGATCTTCCTCCTAAGATTATCATTAGAATAATCTTGATTTCCCCCACCATAATATCTCATTCTTCAATTTCTTCGATCAACATAGTCTTTGTAAGATATATCACCTTCCATATTTGTGTTCTGCCAATCTTCCTGAAGTTTTTCTTGCTTTTCCAAAAAAGTGGGCTCTCTTTCTTTTCATGGTGCTTCCATCCTTGGAAGGAAGGTGGGTATCAAGGGTCAAGAGTGAAAGGATTGAAAGTTTTCCCTTCCAAAAATTGAGTTGTCACTATGCCCATTTTGTTCTCCTATTGTCTTTCCCTCAGATAATTTCTGTAATGTTTCTTGCATCAGCCTTTAGGTTTTGTTGATTTGTATTTGGTTTCTGTTGAGCTCTCTTAAAAGATTCATGAGTTCTGCCATAGGATCTTGATGATTTTCCATTCTATCAATGTGGTTACTTTTCCTTCTCCTTCGAGTATAAACTTGCATTCACTTCCATAGGCTGGGAGAATTAAAGGCTCTGATACAATTGTGATGTTCTAGTTCTCATAATTGAAGGTGTTTCTCCTCTATATCCTAATTCTTTTAGTGTCAAGTGGTTGGTAGGTGTGTACAGAAGAAAGGGATCAACTGGAGGCCTAGAGGGAGTCATACGATGGTGAAAAAAAAGGCCATATGGTGGGTAGTGAGGATGGGTTGTACGGTGAGTAGAGAAGATGGCCATACAAGAGTAGTGGAAGTGGGTCATACGATGAGTAGAGAAGATGACCATATGAGGGGGTGAAGATGACCATGCGAAAGAGGGAAATCAAGGGGAGATAGTGTCATACGATAGCCACAAGGTAGGAGTCCATAGAATCGGCAAAGCAAGCTATACAAATGGTGGATGAAAAATATGGTCATACGGTTCATGGTATCATATGGTATGATGGAGCACAAGTTCATACGATGTGATAGAACATAGGCTCATATAGTATGCTAGAGCATAGGGTCATTCAGAAGGGTAGGGATGTAGTACATGATATGGACTTTTTAATGTGGAAGGTGGATGGTGTACGAATGAAGGAAGATGCTCAGTCATGCAATAATAAACTTATAGATCAAATTCATTAGATAAAGCTACACAATAATGGAGATTGAATACACCTAACCTTCAATTAATAATTGCCAAAATATGGTGCTCTAATTTTCCAAATTCGAGCGAAGTATTACAAGAAACATAATAGGGTGAGGATTGAATCCCACCAAAATCGAACAAGGAAAGTAGGGAAGATCTTTTACTTTCAAAATGGCGAACAACAGATAATCCCAATGGGAATTCGCAATACAAAGAAATAATCCAAATCACATACCTACTACTACCTACAAGTCGTGCTTAAATACCTGTCAAGAAAATCTTCTGATGGTGTACAAAGATAGCCGACGACCAAACTACCTATGGAAACAATTTAAAAATGGGGCCAATATATATTAACTCAATCGGCCCAATAACAAGGTTTAATTAATTACATTTATTTTAAGACGGGGATATTACAACATAGAGATCCTAGCATATGAACATGGGCTTTGATACTAGATGTAATGCCCTACCAAGTAACCCATTCATACAAATGGGTAAAGAATGCACTAAATAATTTTATTTTGAAACATATGTGAATATAATATATCAAAGTTCATAATGAAACCAAATAAAATTCACTAGTCTAAGGGTTATATGCACTAAACTATGGATCATATTTGATAATCTATGTGCCAATTTGGGTTTTGGGCCATAAAACATGAACTAATGAGGTTATCTCAATCCAATTATCAAGTAGGATTGTTGACACCAACATACAACACAAAACACAAACTTGCTCCACACTAGGAAGTATTAGATACACACAAATCAAGGCATTACACACTCAATTACAATAAAAAAACATAAATCACAAAAATACTCTAAGATCGTATATACATGTGCATATAAAGATCTAATACTTGTACATCAATGAAACTAATCTAAGTACATAAATGAAAGAGCATGAATGTACATATAATATGAGCCAAGTGAATCATATCATGGAGCACTCGATGCTTGTACACTATGAATATGGAGGAATCCCACAACTTGAATACCTATCTCCAATAGCAGTATAATGCAACACCACCCTACCTAGTGGAACTCTTAGGCCCACCCTATTGTGCTCGTAGATATAGTAATAAGGCCACAAAGATAAGGAAAACATGAATACAAGGAGGCTATGTTCATGCAAATAAAATACACAAATCAAGGAAGATACAATAGTTTGATTGAAAACATAATATAAATAGATGAAGTGAGTAGGTCAATGGCACTACTTAGAACTTTTAAGTTGTAGTGCAAAGACTCAAGATGGAGTGTCTTACTTGGTTCTTAGTATCCCAAGTCATATAGAGTATCAAGTCAACATCCTCAAACAAGAAAATATTAAAATATATCTCAAATCATTTCCCATAGATGGACAAATACACAAATACCTTAGGTCAATGCCCTTAGACATGTAAGCATACAACTCAAGTTACCTTTATTAAGCAGTTTATCCCAATCAAATTTATAATCCTATCACTAATTAAGAAAATTTATTACATTTCTTGTTCCAACCACTTATGTAATGGGATACATGTAAGGATCTACTCCACTCTAGCACCAAAACAATAGGCTCATTCTGTATTAAGATGATGCACAAACAATGAAGAAACAAGGCACAAGCCATAAAACTAAAAATGTACAAGAGGACTCAATGTGCCTCAAGCCAAGAATGTGAGTCTCTCAAGATCTCAACTAGGAACACTCAATGTGCTTGTAATGTGGTAAAAAACCTCCATCACACACTTTATATGTGATCTCAAACCAAGCATTGCATCAAATCCATAAGGGATTTATAGGACAAACTCAATCATGTACTTTAGTAGGAGTATGGAGTTGCCCACAAATATTAAGATACGAGGTTAACCATGAAATGATTACAAACTTTAGATGCTTAAAATCGTCCCTAAAGATTATGTTAATTTATTTAATATTTCCCATGACATTGTAATTAATTAATTATATTGGTCACATTCTTCTATTTATTTAATTAAATCAATTAATTAAATAAGTTCATTCTCCTAAGTATTTAAATTTAATTTAAATACTCCTAGTCCCAATGTGTTAAATTAATTTAACACATGATCCTCCATGTTTTCCCTTTTTTAAATAAATTTTATTTATTTAAATTCCCACATCCCATTAATTCTTCTAAACCTATGATTAAATTAAATCCTATTTGATTTAATCTTAAGCCTAGCCTAAAACCTAGCCTATACCCATCATTTTCATCTTCTTAAGCCTACTTTTTCTCTAATCCCACTTAATCATCTTAATCTCTTTCCTAATCCCCCTTATTAGCCTAAGTGTTTGCTCACACATGTGTGAGAATGCATGCCTACACACTCCCCTTTGCACTCTTGTCTCCCACTCTTCTTCTCAAGTTTTCTCACACATGTGTGAGCAAACTTTGAATTTTTGACCACTTGCATGGCTTGCACCTCACCTTATGTGGCACCTACATGAATGCCACCTCACCAAGCCCTCCCTCAAGCCTATAAATAGAGGCCTTGTCTCAAGCATTTGCATCTCTCAGTATTGCATTGTTATCATGTTGGTTTGAGATTTGAGCTTTCATTATAGTTGAGCTTGCATGCTACTTTGAGCTTTCATAGTAACTTTTATGGTAGTTTTAATGGTGATTTCTAGATGTACACTAACCATTTGGTAGTTGGTTTAGCTTTTCATTTGCATCATTAGTCTAATTTACTTATGCATTCACATTGTCTTTGCATTTACATGTTAGTGTAGCTTGCATACGTAGTTAGTTTTCTTGGATGCATTTCATTTTCATCCTTGAATGCCTTCAAGTATGGCCTTCACCATAGCCATTTCTTGAGGTGTTCTTCATCTCATCTAGATTAGGTTCATATTTCATCATCACTCACGTTTTCACATCCACATTCAAGAGATTCACTATATTGTTGTGTTTGAGAGAGCATACCAAACATATCTCACATCCTAACACACCAACAAGGCCTCTCATGGGTGCCTTTGTTGAGCTATAGAGGTGGCTTTAGGGCTTGATTTGTTGGCTACTTGAGTTACAAAACTCAAACAAGCATTAGTTAAGGTTTCTTTCATTTTGATGAGTACTTGTTGCATGTTTTGATTTGAACTAATGTTTGCTTGTTTATTCATGCTCTCAACATGTCATTTCTTCTAGCACACATTTTGGCATGCTCGGTGGGACCCACATCCATGATTTCATCTCAAAAATCTATAAACAAACCTTGTTCAACTATAGAAATCTTCACTCTATCGTCTTTGTGAGCCGTAGTGTCATCTGCGATAATCGTTTGCATGGATTAGCGTCTGCATAGACCAGCATCTTTGCTTACTAGCATCTCTGTCACAGCTTAAAGAACTCACCTTTTTCACAAGAATCTTACTTTAGCATCTGCATATGAAAACATTATGTCGTCTCAGTTTCCACATTGTTGTTTGCAAAGTTCTCTTTGTCGTTTGCGAATATCAATTTGTCATCTATGTATTGTACGGGTCCTAGTTTGTCATTTCCAAATTTTGGCATCTCTATATTTTACATTGTCATCTATGTTTGACATAGTGCCGCATCACCACAAAATATATTGAATTTTCCTCTATCGTCTACGAGATTTTTCGTCTACGATTTCCAATATCTCTGTATTTTATCGTCTGCGAGTTTTAGTGTCTACACCTGCAGTTTGTCGTTTGTGCCTGTAGACAGAGTTTACCAAGTTTTTAAATTATTTTTGCTAACTAGTGACTTACATATTTTTACTAATAGTTTTTTATGCAGAGAGTTAACTTTGAAAACTTAAAAAACAAAATCAATAGTGATTTTCATTACTAAGAGAATTTGAAGTGATTTTTATCACTTAGACTCAAAAGTTAATGAACTTGTATGGCTTAATCACTTTCATTTGAATGGAGGAATGTTAGCATAGAAAACATTTGGACTTGGTGCTTAAAATTGACATGAATGTTAGAATAGCAAACATTTGGACTTGGTGCTTAAAATTGATATGAATGTTAAGGTAGCTAACATTTGGACTTGGTGCTTAAAATTAACATGAATACTTAACATAGAAACAACATTTGAATTTGGTGCATAATAAGAATTCACACTATCTTGAATGCCGTAAGGGACAATGGACATGTATGCCTAGGCTAGAGAATGTTTGAAATTGGAGCTTAAAATTGTCATATATGCTTAGGCTTAAACACATTTGGATTTGGTGCTTAAAATGAAGTCACACATTCTTGAATGCCCTAAAGTAAATTGACTTTATTTTTAACATTTTTATTTTTAGCATTTTATTTTTGCACACTCGCTTTACTTTCTTGTTGACGAATCTGCATTTTTCATTTATGTTGGTGCCATTTCAAGTTGGAAAGAACCTTGCATGTTTTAATCACGAGTGTCTTCAAGTAGATAGAAAACTTAAAACTTCATTGGGAAAGAACAAGTGTCTTCTAAACCCCAAGACCACTTATGTATTTTCTCCCCTCGCGCCTTCGGGTGATCTTGGGTGCACAAGAAATAAGTGGTTTTTTTTTAATTTTTTTTAAGAGGCCTGCTTAGGGATTTCATCACCTCTTGGGATGACCTCAACTCTAGTGTTCTAGCGGAGTATAAATAGCAGGAGGTGAATCGAAAGACACCTCTCTTGGAAGCATAATATTGTCACTCTTGGCTAAGCCCCAAAGAACTTTATACCTTTGGGAAGTGAAGGAAGAGATTTGGCTAATCGTCTCCCCTCGGCTATGTGGCAATATTTTTTTTCATCTACAGATTTGGGCCTCACGTACCTTGTGTATATCGAGGACACCCCTTAGATAAGCCTTGTTCATCCTAGTGGCAGCCTTATTAGGATTGTTGGCATGTTCAGCGTGCTTGTTCAAACATTCAAAACCTAAGCCAAACATCAAAAAAGTTCTAAGATGAGTGAAATTGTGAGGTAACCTTTCATTGAGTGAAAAAGTGGTAAGTGAGGTCCTCTTGACTCATGGTTATTTTCAACAGTCTTACATTGAGTCTACATTTGAAATTGGTTGAGTCTAGTTAAGTCGTGTTGCAAAGTTTTTTGGTGCTTGAAATTTGGGTCTTGTTGTGTTCCTGCCATGACTGATACAGTCAACCAAGTCAAACATAAGAAAGTGAAATTGTCTAAACCAACCATCTACAAGGAAAGGAAGAAACTAGCTGATGGAGACACAACCCAAGCATAGAATGGACACAACAAGAAAGGGAAAATTTTATTAACTATGAGAATATGCTAATACATTCAGTACAGAGAAAATAGACTTCAAAACATGCCCTAAGGGCTTACAATAGTATAAATCTAGAGATAATTTCTCCTTTCAGTACCTCCTCTCAAACTCCACTTCAAACTGCCTTTTACAATGCTAGAAATGTTCTTAAATAGACCCCAGAGGGTTAAGGATTAGGAATACATTCTAAAAAGTGCTAGTTGGCATCCACCAACTAAATAGAAGGCTCTAGAAGTCACATTAGAAGTTGGCACAAAATTAAAAGAATCCAGAAATGGTAACCGAACTTTCGGGAGGCATAACTTTTGAACCGTGGCTCTGATTGATGAACTGTTTACATTTTTGAAAAGCTCTTGAAGCGCTCTATAGCGCTATGTACCAAATTCAGTCGTCTCCCATTTTTGGCCCTTTTTGAGGCCATTTAATGCCCTAACCTGACTTTGAAGCATTCTTAGGAGGTCTCCAAAAATTGAAAAACTGCAATAACTTTCAAACCGTGGGGCCTTTTGACCTGATTCTTTTTTTGGAATGTTCTAAATTATAATTACATTCATCTTGCCAATTTACACCTTCTAGTTCACCAAAATGATGGCTCAATTACATACTCCTATTTTTTCAGCATTTACACGTATCCCAAGGTGATTAAAAACTCTAACCCAAAACACTAATAGTGGAATTGTGAGAGTTGGAACTTTTATTTGACCCAAATGGGTATTCAAATATTAAAACACATGAAACCGAGACTAATTCTAAGTACTTTTTTTGGATGACACAGGATTGCCCTTATACCTCTGGATGCTCCTGCATCAGACACCCAGGGTAGATTGAAAAGTGATCCTATCACTTTATGAATGGTAGAGGAAATCTCAAATGGAAAACCTCAGCTGTTGATATCCAAGTTGAGTCCTCGATTAGCCATCCTTTCCACTTAACCAAATACTCTTCATACTGCCTATGTCTGGTACTACTACCCACACGATGATCTAGAATGTCTTCTATCTCCTCCTTCTTAGAAGTAGGAATTGGACATGGCTCTAACATCGGCTCCTCATCTACACCATCATCATGATATTTTGTTAAGTCTACAATGTTGAAAATAGGAGAAATGTGAATACCATCTGGAAACTCCACCTCATATGCATTTCCTGAGTCATGTTTCTTCAAAATTTTGCAGGGGCCAAATTTCTTCATTTTCAGCTTGTTGTAAGTACCAGCTGTAAATCTTTCTTTTCTTAAGTGTACCATAACTAGATCCCCTACTTGGAATTCCTTATGTCTTCTCCTTTGATTAGCCCTAGCTTTATACTCTTGATTCATCTTGGTAATGTGTACCTGAACCTCCCCATGTAGACACTTGATATGTTCAGCAAATTCTTCAGCTTCAGCACTTGTCCTCTCCCCTTGCTCTATCTTCCTCAATTTAGGTGCAGTCCTTGGGCTACTTCCATATACAATTTGGAATGGTGATTTTCTAGTACTCCTATTTACAGAGTTATTCTAAGAAAACTTTGCTTGTGGTAGAATCAAATCCCATCCTTTGGGCTTATCCCCAACTAAACATTTCAGCAAATTGCCTAGACTTCTGTTTACCACTTCTGTTCGGTCGTCAATTTGCAGGTGATGTGTGGAACTGAATTTCAAGTCTGTTCTCAACTTTTTCCACAGTGTTCTCCAGAAATACCCCACAAATTTAGTATCTTTGTTAGAAACTATACTCCTTGGGAGACCACGTAGTCTCAAAACCTCTCTAAAAAAAAAGTCTGCAATATGGACAACATCATGAGTTTTGTGGCATGGAATGAAATGTGCCATTTTGGAGAACCTATCAACCACCACAAATATTGAGTCATTACCCCTTTGTGTCCTTGGCAATCTAAGAAAAAAATCCATACTTATGTCCTCCCATGGCTTTGATGGAACAGGCAATGGCTGATATAGTCCAGCGTTGTGACTAAATCCCTTGGCAACTTGACAAATTTGGCAATTTTGTACAAACTTCTTCACATCCTATGACATTTGAGGCCAAAAATAATGTTCTTTGAGAATGGCAATGGTCTTATCGCAACCAAAATGTCTTTCCATCCCTCTACTATGTTTCTCCTTAATCAGATTTTCCCTCGTGGAACTCTTTGGAATGCATAATTGACTGCCCTTGAACAACACACCATCTTGAATCAGATAGTCTGACCACTTAGTTCTGTCTACAGCAATAGGCTTTTTACAAGCTTTCCATGCTTCAATAAAATTAGGATCCTTAGGGTAAAGATTCTTGAGTTCATCAAACCCAACTACTTCAACCTGCATTACTGTAAGGAACAATTGTCTCCTACTTAGTGCATCTGCAACCCTGTTATATTTTCCACTTCTATGCTTCAACACAAATGTATAGCTCTGCAAGAACTCTACCCACTTCATATGCCTCTAATTCAATTTACCTTGGCTATTTAGGTACTGTAATGCCTGATGATCAATATACAAAACAAATTCCTTTGGCAATAAATAATGCCTCCATTTCTTTAAGGCTTGAACTATTTCATAGAACTCTTGATCGTAAACATAATACTTCTTTTTCGCATCATTCAATTTTTCACTAAAATATGCAATAGGCTTACCTTCTTGGCTCAATATAGCTTCAATAGCACTACCACTAGCATCAAAATCCACCTGGAACACCTTTCTAAAATTTGGAAGTGCCAATATAGGTTGTTCTATCACCTTCTTCTTCAGCAATTCAAAACTTCTCGCAGCTGCCACAATCCATTTGAACTCTTTTCTATCCCCTCTTATTGTGTCAGTGAACGGTGCACATATGCCACTGAAATTCTTAATGATCTTTCTGTAAAAACTAACTAGACCATGGAACGATCTTACCTTAGTAGCAGACTTTGGAGTAGGCCATTCCAAGATGGCTTTTACCTTCTCTGGATCCATTTTGAGACCTTCAGGTGATATAACAAACCCCAAGTAGACTAACTCCCTTTTTGCAAAGATACACTTCTTCAAATTAATTAACAGTTTCTTTTCCCTTAATCTTTCAAGGACACTACAAATATGCAATAAATGTTCTTCCAAAGTCTTGCTGAAAATTAAAATATCATCCAAATAGACAATAACAAATTTTCCCAAGAACTTCTTAAGTACCTCATTCATAAGCCACATGAAGGTGCTTGGGGTGTTTGTCAATCCAAAGGGCATGACTAACCACTCATAAAGACCCTCCTTGGTCTTGAAGGTTTTTTTCCACTCATCTCCTTCTCGTATCTGTATCTGATGATAGCCACTCTTGAGATCTATCTTTGTGAAGTACTGAGCTCCACTCAAGCAGTTCATAAGATCATCCATTCTTGGCAAAGGAAACCGATACTTGATGGTTATCCTATTTATAGCTCGAGATTCTGTACACATCCTCCACTCTCCATCCTTCTTTGGTGCCAATACTGCAGGTACTGCAGATGGACTCAGGCTCTCTCGAATCAAGCCCTTCCTCAATAGCTCCTGAACCTGTCTATTTAGCTCCTTAGTTTCAGTAGGAGTCATCCTATGAGAAACCTTGTTAGGTAAACTAGCTCCTGGGATTAAATCTATCTGATGACTAATTTTCCTTACTGGTGGCAATCCTTCTAGAACATTATCAAAGATGATATCTCCAAGCTCACCTAGTAAATCTAAAACTTCAAGTGGTATTTCACTACTACCTTCTTTATCTTTCCTAGGAATCAAAGCATAGCACATACACTGATGTTTCATGCCATCTAAAAACTTCCTTCCATCAACATGACAAATCCTAGCACTACTACATACCTTTTCACCTTCCTTTTTCATGGGCTTCAGTTTGTGGCAAGCTCCATCCTTTATTAGAGAGTATGTGTTTGCATGACCATCATGTATTGCATGCCTATCAAACTGCCACGGTCTACCCAACAATAGATGGCAAACATCCATTGGAATAACATCATAGAGAACTTCATCATGATAACTCCCAATGTTGAATTTCACTGAACATTGTTCACTTACCAGGACCTTATGATCATCGTTCACCCGAGTGATCTGATAGGGCTAAGCGTGTTTCTCCCTCTTGAGCTTCAGCTTAGAGACCATCTCTTCTAACACCAAGTTGTTAGTGTTACCACCATCAATGATCACATCGCAACATTTATCCTCACACTTGCACCTGGTATGGAATAAACTCCTCCTTTGTCTTGGTTCAATCTCACCATTTAGTAAGACCCTTTCATTTACTAAAGTCTCTCCTCTTTCTGCATCCTCTGAATGTGATGAGTGTGCATCCTCATCCACATGAGCAACCCTAGCTTGACCCTCAGCTCTCCTATCATTCCTTCCTTTTCATTGAGGGCATTCAAAGGCACGATGACCTTCTTCATTGTGATGGAAATAGGTACCTCGAAAGCCTCCTCTTCTTTGTCCATGTCCTCTACCTCTTCCTCTCTGATTTCCAAATTCTTGATCACGAGAGCGGTTGAAACCCTCGTTCCTCTGGTTCCTGCTAGTACCCACATCTTCATTTTTCTTTGGATTTCATTTCAGCCTCCAGATGGCCTACCACTACTCCTTCCTCCTTGACCACACCCTCTTTGTCTCCCTTCAAACCTCTTATTTAGCTTCTCTTCAACTCGTAGGGCAAACTGGTATGCCTCTTCAACGCTAGCCATTCTTACCAGACTTAATTTCTCCTGGATGCTAGGTCACAACCCACTGATATAACGAGAAACCTTCTCCTTATTTGCTTCTGCATGCCTTGCTCTAATCAAAAGTCGATAAAACTCCTCTGTGTATTCTTGGACTAATTTTTCTACTTGCTTTAACCCATGCATCTTCTTAAACAAATCAAGCTCATAGTCAATAGGAATGAACTGCTTCTTCAATTTTTCCACCATGCGATCCCACCTTGTGATCTTATCCCTTCCTCTTCTATTTCTTTCCAATTGAACCTCTGGCCACCAGATTTTGGCATGGCCTTTTAGTTTGGCCTTTGCAAACTTAACCCTATCTGGATCCCTGATATCCTCATACTCAAAGTACTCTTCCAGTTCATTGATCCAATCGATCAACTCATTTGGTTTCAAATTTCCTGAAAATACACTCACATCAATTGTAGGTCATTTTCCAAACTTAGTAATGACCCCAAAAAGCCTTTCCTCTTCCTGATTCAAAACTTCCCCATCAGATTCCCCTTTTGCTCCAATTTTTTCTTCTTCATTGTCATCCTCACTTTTGTCGCCTGCGGCAACATTTGTTCCTCTACAGAGCTCCTCCTGCAACGATGGTACTTGCCTTTGGAGGGCTCTAACCTCCTTAGGATTAATAGCTTCGGCCCTTCCACCATGCTCTCTTCATAGAGGTATCTTCTTAACTCAAACCCACAACCACACAGTCCTGGTGCAAACTGCCTCACAGTCGGCGCTCTGTCCACACACTCAGAAAAACTAGGCTCTGATACCACTTGATGGGGACACAACCCAAGCACAGAATGGACACAACAGGAAAGGGAAAATTTTATTAACTGTGAGAATATGCTAATACATTCAGTACAGAGAAAATAGACTTCAAAACATGCCCTAAGGGCTTACAATAGTATAAATCTGGAGATAATTTCTCCTTTCAGTACCTCCTCTCAAACTCCACTTCGAACTGCCTTTTACAATGCCATAAATGTTCTTAAATAGACTATGAAGGGTTAAGGATTAGGAATACATTCTAGAAAGTTCTAGTTGGCATCCACTAACCAAATAGAAGGCTCTAGAAGTCGCATTAGAAGTTGGCACAAAATTAGAAGAATCCAGAAATGGTAACCGAACTTTCTAGAGGCATAACTTTTGAACCGTAGCTCCGATTGACAAACCGTTTACATTTCTAGAAAGCTCTCAAAGAGCTCTATAGCCCTATGGACCAGCTTTTATTGTCCCTCATTTTTTGGCCCTTTTCAAGGTCATTTAATTCCCCTAACCTGACTTTGAAGCATTCTTAGGAGGTCTCCATAAACTGAAAAACTGCAATAACTTTCAAACCGTGGGGCCTTTTGACCTGATTCTTTTTCTGAAATTCTCTAAATTATAATTACATTCATCTGGCCAATTTACACATTCTAGTTCACCAAAATAATTTCTCAATTACATACTCCTATTTTTTGGCATTTACACATATCCCAAGGTGATTAAAAACTCTAACCCAAAACACTAATTGTGGAACTGTGAGAGTTGGAACCTTTATTTGACCCAAATGGGTATCCAAAAATGAAAACACATGAAACATAAACTAAGCCTAAGTACATTTTTTTGGATGACACATGATTGCCCTTATACCTTTGGATGCTCCTGCATCACTAGCACACGGCGACAAACAATTCCGATACACTATCAAAGACATCCAAAAGGAAGAAGCTAGACAAGATCGTTATGATAGAATTGAATACAATGGAAAAATTTGAAATTGGTTTGTCTTCCCAGGTGTGAACCCAAGGTTTTTAGTTCCAATGAATGAGGATTGAGTTAATCGCATAAGTGACCCTAATATCTTCCATTTTCTATATTAACCTCCATTTTCTATATTAACCTCCATTTTCTAAACTCCTAGTCTTCCATTTTCAAATTTTCTTCTAGAGAGCTTGAACCTTTAATACATCTTTTGAAATTGTGATGCTAGACCTTTTATCCATAAGAAAACATTTATCCTAATTACAAATACTTATTTGGGATCACAAGTCAATCTCCAAATAGTGAGTAATCAATTTGGTGTCCTATCTTGCCTAAAGATCACTTGACTATCTTTGGTAGAAGAAAGATACTATTATCCTCTAATTGAACTTTGTTTGCTAAACCAAGGTCTTTTGTTCACACTTGGGTAGTTGACCTTTTAATCACATAAGGTTAATAGCTTTCATCCTCATTTTTTTTTTCTTCCATAATCTTCCACCCATTAGTTGGTCACTATTGCATGGTACACACACGATCAAGAAGGTTCACATTTAATCCCATGTCACGTTTGTGGGAATCATTGAGGCAATCAAAGATGGAGAATCCATTTCCTCCACACACAACTTCATTAGGGAGCACAATTCCCTCTAGTTTGAACCTTGGTATGCCTAACTCAACATCTACGTAGGAACCAGAAGAACCCTTTCGTAACACAACTTTGGGGGGTAATGATGAAGAAGTATACCAAGATGAAGATCCTATTCCCCCAGCGATGTACCTAGTGATGTTAGGACATTCCTAGCAAATCCTGACAATTTGGAAATGATGGAGAAATCCATTAGGGCGAACAAGACCGAGATATTCCTAAATTTGGTCAAAGATGGTGTCAATGTTCCCCCAAGCTTTGATGAGAGCACCTTGTTTAGACAAATTACAAAAGGTGGTGCTCCCATATTTCCCACTTCAAACGCAGCTCCAACTTCTAACAAAGATAAAGAAACCATGGTGGCAACTAGTGCTTTGCCTACATCAAGCACTTCCACACAATCAACATTTCAATTGAGTGTAGAACATATTCAACAAATTATTAGTGCTATGCCCAATGCTACCACACATGCTAGCATTCCACAATCCACCTTGACAGGTACCACCATGGGATGCTTAAATGTTGGGCAAGTGCCTACTCAACCAATGGCAATTCTGACACAACCAATGCACTCATCTTATTTGCAAATGCCAACAAGTATGGTAAAGACATCCATGCCAATTCCAACAATTGCATATCAATATATTGCCAAAGTGGAGTAGTTTGACCCCCTCACACTACATTTGGGACTCCCTACAATTTAGGAGGTGGATTTGTGAACTCTCAACAATCACAAGTGCAACCCAATCAAGATTTGGCTCAACAATTCCAAGAATTGTGAAATTTGGTCCTTAACATGAACAACAAAGGGGTGAAGGATTTCTCTTTTGAGGATATTTTTCCTTTTCCATTTGATAAATCCATCAATATGGTACCATTTCCACCCAATTTTGAAATTCTTAAATTTGACAAGTATATGGGAGAGACATGCCCCATCACACATCTCAAGGAATTTTCCATTTTGTGCCAAGAAGTCGCCTACAGTGATGATTATCTTAAGAGATTCTTTGCACAAAGTCTTGGAGGCCCTGTAGTAGAATGGTTAATGAATTTACCTAAGCGCTCCTTTACTTCCTTCAATGATTTGACAAGCAAGTTCATAGCACAATATTCTTACAACATTGAACATCATGCCTCATTGAGTGATTTGTGCAACACAAAGCAACGAAACGGTGAAACATTTGCCAACTTTCTACAATGGTGGAGGCATCTTGCTAACCACATGCCCTACAAAATTGAGGATTCCCACCTTGTGGATATATTCATCAAGAACTTGATACCCAAAATGTCTTTCCACATGAAGATGGCTAGCCCCGAAGACTTTGCCACTTTAGTCAAGAAGGGCAAGAATATTGAAAATGGACTTTTAGAAAAAGTTACCATTAAACATTATAATTCATCATCCTCATACAATGAGGTAAACAACAATAGCAAACCCAAATTTTGGTCCAAGAACAAAGGTGTCACACACGATGGTGTCACCGATGTCAAAAACCTTAAAGGAGGAAACAACAACAACTATCATAATTGAAACAAAAACAATTCAAACAATGACAATCAACAATCTTGCAATCAAACACGATTTTCCCCCCACAACAACAACAATTACAACCGTGACTATGATCACAATAGAAAGTTCACTAACTTTCGTGAACCTTTGGAGGTCATATTTCAAAAACTAGTGGATCACAATTTGATGGTGTTTCCTAACACATGACCCTTTGATGAGAACCAACCCAAATCAAAATGGTATAGGAAAAATAAATATTGCAAATACCATCGCATTAAAGGACATGACACAAACAAGTGTATAAAACTCAAAGTCTTCATCCAAAATATTGTCGATGATGAAGAAATTGAGGTAGAAGGAGGACCATCCTCTAAAAATGCTAATTTGGAGATATTTCAAAAACCATTTCCTGATCACAACAATGGAAAAAACAATATGAACAATGCAAATCGAGCTTCCACATCAAATGCATTACCTTATGATTATTCTACTAACCAAATATTAGGGTTTGACTCCTTGTGTGATAAAATAGAAATAAAAAATATATGTGAATTTAACTCCATGTGTGGTTGCATTGAAGAGGTAGACACTCATGTGAATACCCTTGTCCTACAAGTAGCCGATTGTGATGCCACCACTCGACGAGGAAAACTTACTTTGCAAGTTGCCACTCCTAAGCACACTAATCCATCAGTGCTACATGTGCCTGCCATGCCATCCACTTTACAAAGGCCCACTTCTAGCTATGATGTGTTATCCCAGTTAGGTAAGACTCCTGCACAAATATCCATTCTTGATCTTTTAACCACATCACCCATCCATAAAGAGATCTTGGAGAAGGCTCTTTTAGAGTCTCGTGTTCCTGAAAACATTAATTCCTCCCAATTCACCGCCATGATTGGAAACCTTGTTGCCCAACAACACCTTGTCTTTACAAATAAATATTTCCAAGGTCCTGATCCCCACCATAATTTGTCGCTCCACATTGAAGTCCTTATACAGTGACATAAGATTAAAAGAGTCCTTATAGATAATGGATCCAGTTTGAATCTATGTACATTGAAGATGATTTGTTTCTTGGGACTTCCATAAGACCTCCTAGATACCAATAAAATGATAAAAATCAAAGCCTATGATGAAAGGGAAAGAGAATCAAAAGGAGTTATCATGTTACCACTAAAGGTTGGACCAACCATCATAAATACTGAATTCCATATGCTAGACTTGGATTTTCCCTATAACATTTTGCTCGGTCGACCCTGGATACATACACTAAAGGTTGTTCCATCTACCTATCATCAATGCTTGAAATTACCCCATCAAGGAAGAGAGGTCATAATTCCAGGAGATCCCACACCTTTTGCCTTTTGTAAAAGACTGGAAGGTGCACCAGCAAATTTTTGTCCAATTAGTGAGTTTGCCAAAGTTATACCTAAGCCTCTCACCATAATAGAATCACCTTCCACAACAGTGCTAGAGTCAGCCAATGATGATTCCAATTCCCACAAAGGAAAAGAGAAGGTGGGAGATACTAAGGTCAATACTATAGGGAAGAAGGTTACTTTTATTGATTTAGGAATGGGAGAGTATAAGTTTGAAAATGCCTTGTGTGTTGGGCAACTACCACTCTCCCCTGGTTCCTTTGGAAAACCTTCACAATTGTCACCTCTTGCCAACAAAGAGACTGTGCATATTAACAAGAAGACATTCAAACATTGGGGTTCACTTAGTGATGAGCATATGGAATCTAATATTCTAGATTGGCTATTCTATGATGGAAAAGATGAACCTGTTGAGTTCCCCAAGGATAAGAATGTTAAGCCCCATCCCATTATTAAAAACATGGGATATCATGGCACCGGCCTTGGACCTGAAGAAGATGGCACGGGACAACCCTTAGAAGATAATAATTATCCTAAAGGACGTGGTTTGGGCTCCATTAAACCTAAGGTATCCTTTGTTGACAACTATTGTATGGTTGAACCTGATTCTGAGATTGAAGAGGAGGAATTCTTCGAAGTGCCTTTCCAATACATTGAGGATGATCTAGATAACTATGTCCATGCCATTACCATAGATGACTTTTCATCCACCGACCTACCTCTTACCAACCTCGACATGATAGACTGGGACCTTCAAAATACACCACTAGCTCTCAATATCGGTAAGTCTAATGAAGCAATGATGGCAGTCTTTGGCCTTAAGAATCTTCGAGCTTATGAACATGAGATCCAATACAATGAGGAAGCCTAATTTTGCAGCCAAGTCAACTCTCTTAGTTGCAAAAGTGAAAAAGAAAATAAAAATGGAAAAATAAAAGAAATGTCCTCTAGTGAAAACTCCTCTGGGGCACTTTTGGATGAAGAAAAAGATAAAATAAAGGATTCATCTCTTGGTAAAAACCTTTTAGAGGTGCCAGAAGAGGGAGAGATTGACTTTCCATTTAGATCTTTACCACCAAAAAAGTCATCTATTTTGAATGAAGACACAATTCAAGTCAATTTGGGAATAGAGGATAATCCACAAATCACCTACATTGTTGCTACCTTAAGTCTTGAAGAACAAAAAGCCATGACTGAATTCTTGAAAAAGGGAAAAATCAATTTTGCATGGACATACAAAGATATGCCAGGTTTAGACACAAATTTGGTTGTGCATCATTTGATAGTAGACCCCAAGATTAAACCAGTGAAGCAAAAATTGTGCAAGATGCATCCTAAGGTAGCACTTTTAGTCAAAGCAGAGTTACAAAAAATGTTAGAAGCAAAGTTCATCCACCCTATTGATTATTCTGAGTGGATCTCCAACATTGTTCCTATAGGGAAAGCATCTGGGGGCATCTGTGTTTGTTCATATTTTTGAGATTTAAATCTTGCATGTCTTAAGGATGATTTTCCACTTCCTAACATAGACATCATAGTGGATTTGACTGTTGGACATGAGATGTTGTCTTTGATGGATGGTTTTTCCAGCTACAATCAAATCAAAATTGCAGAAGAAGATCAACGTAAAATGACATTTACCACCCCATGGGGAACCTTTTGTTATCAAGTCATGCCTTTTGGCTTGAAAAATGCCGGCGCCACTTATCAACACGCAATGACCACCATATTTCATGATCTTCTACATGTTATAATGGAGGACTATGTTGATGACATCCTAGGAAAATCAAAGACACGTGAGTCCCACATTGTTGTTCTCATCACCATTTTTGAAAGGTTGGAGAAATATAAAGTGCACCTTAATCCAAAGAAATGTGTATTTGGGGTCAAATCAGGCAAATTGTTAGGCTGCATTGTGTTAAGAAGAGGTATTGAAGTAGATCCTGCAAAAGTGAAAGCCATCATGGATATGCCTTCGCCTACAATCTTGAAACAACTCTGTAGTTTTCAAGGAAAGTTACAATCCATTAGGAGATTTGTCTCACAATTAGCAGATAAGGTCCATCCACTTCAGCATTTGCTTTGCAAGGGAAACAAGTTTCAATTGGATTGTCTATGCCAAAAAGCATTTGAACAAATTAAGACATATTTGGCTAATCCTCCAGTTCTAGTCCCTCTAGTTGCAGGACGACCATTGATTCTATACATTTTAGCTACTTCAATTACCCTAGGAGTACTTTTGGCACAATTAGATGACAATGGGAATGAGCAAGCTATATATTACCTCAGTCGAACACTAGTTGGCTATGAGTTGAACTACACTGCTATTGAGCGAGCATGTTTGGCTGTAGTCTTTTGCATGCAAAATTTATGCCATTATATGCTTAATCATACTACATACATCATTTCCAAGATAGATCCACTCAAATGTTTGCTATCAAAATCTGCCCTCACTGGTCGAGCAGAAAAATGGGTCTTGATTTTAAGTGAATTCGACATTGTTTATAAGGATCATAAGGCCATTAAAGGACACATAATTGTAGATCAGCTTGCCAAAGCTCCTCTTCAAGGTGACCATCTGATTGTAGCATATTTTCCAGATGACACAATTATGAATATAGCCCCTAATATGCCATGGAAATTATTTTTTGATGGATCCTTTATACAAAAGGGATCGGGGGCAGGAAGTTTGTTTGTGACACCACAAGGGGATCTCATTCCTAAGTCTTATAAAATCTGATTCCCTTGCACAAACAATATCTCTGAGTATGAAGGTTTAGTCACAAGACTACGTCAAGCTATCAGATGGAATATCAAAAACCTTCTTATTTTTGGAGACTCACAATTGGTCATTAAACAAGTCACAAATGAATAACACACCAAGGATGAGAAATTGTTGCCCTATTGCAGGATAGTGGAGGATCTTAAGCAACACTTTATAGAGATTATTTTTCAGCAGATACCAAGGGCTAATAATAAAGTGGCAGATGCCATGGAAACTATTGCCTCCATGATTGCCATGCCAAAATATAGTCCTAAATGTGAGTTTCTTGTTGAGAATTTTTGTACTCCTGATTATGAGAAAACTGATTCAAAGTTGGTGTGTGATATTATCAGTCCTAAGTCTCCATGGTACGTCGGCATCTTTGCCTATTTATGTCACAAAACCATTCCCATAACCCTCCCCCCAAATCAGAGAAAAACCTTCATCCGTCGCATAACCCGATATACCATCCTAGGGGAAACACTTTTCTGAAAATATTTTGATGGAACCCTCCTCTGATGTCTCAGTTTAGATGAAGCCAGAATGGTGTTAGAAGAGGTTCACCAAGGGATTTTTGGTGCCCACTCTAGTGGCCTTACGTTAGCGAAGAAGCTTCTTAGGACAGGTTACTATTGGCCCACTATGGAAGCAAATGCATATCATTTTGTGAAGAGATGTGTTCCTTGTCAGTAGCATGACAATTTGATACATGCTCCCACCCAAGACCTCTAACCCACCATCACTCCATGGCCTTTTTCCCATTGGGGATTCGATCTTGTTGGTCAAGTATACCCAAATTCCTCAAATGGCCACAAGTATATTATTGTTGCCACTGAGTACTTCACAAAGTGGGTCGAGGCTACTCCATTAACTTACATCACCAAAAAATTGATTTCGAAGTTCATCTTGAACTACATTATCTGTCGTTTCAGCATACCTCAAGATATCATGACTGATAATGGAACCCCTTTCAAAAATTAAGAAGTTGCCACATTATGTAGGAAATTCGAAATCACCCAGCATTTTTCCACTAGATACTACCCCCAAGGCAATGGCTAAGTTGAAGCTACCAATAAAACTATTTTAAAAATCCTAAAGAAAACTATTGATGTAGCTGGCCATGATTGGCACCTCCATCTTGCTCCTGCCCTTTGGTCCTACGACACCTCCATTTGTACACCCATAGGAGCCACCCAATTTTCCCTTGTTTATGGTTCTGAGGCTATCTTACCTATCGAAATTGAGCTCCCTTCCCTCAGAATCTCTCTCAAGAATCTGATGTCTGAAGAAGAATATAGAGTTGCTCACTTGTAAGAGCTGCAACTCCTTGATGAGAGATGCCTTAATGCTCTAAACCACCTCTACGTGTATCAAAATCACCTTCAGCTTCAGTATCATAAGAAAGTCAAGCCACAAGAGTTTGAAGTGCGTGACTTAATTTTGCATCATAATATGAGGAACCTCCAGAACCGTGAAAAGAAAGGAAAGTTTGAGGCAAATTGGATAGGTCTGTTTATCATTACATCCAAATATGGTTCTGGAGCATATCAGATTGCTACTCTAGAGGGAGATCTACTCCCTGATCTTGTAAATATCCAACATCCCAAGCGGTTCTATTCTTGAGCCTTTGAAGTTCCTGTACAGTGTTTATAGTCCCGCAAAAATCCAAAAAAAATAGAAAATCAAAAAAATCCAAAAAAAATCATTAAATGTTCCTGAAAAAAGCGTAAAATGTAGAAAATGTTCCTAAAAAAGAAGTATGGTTGATCCATTGTCTATAAGGCTCGTTTTGCTTCACTCCATTCCACCATTTCATTTCCCTTGTGCAAAGTCTTATCTAGCTTTTTGCTTTTATGCATCTAATAAAAGACCTCTTGTCTATGAGGCTTCACTTCACCTCCATCCTTTGAAAGATCTCTACCTTGCGAGGCATTTTCTGACGAGTGATTATCCAATCCGATCACACTGAGCTTTTTCACAACAGTGACCATAGTTGGACTTACACAAAATCATCATTCAAGACTTAATGATTCAAGAAACTTGTTCGCTTCACAGCCTTTGCCGAAAACACACAATTTTATGATCATTGACATTTGACTTGACACATTTTTATACAATGAATCCTTCCTATAGGCAACATTGCAACATTCACTTCTAGACCTAAGATTCTTGGCAAGAACTGTGGACTGAATGACTACTTGGTCATGCAGTCTCTTTTTGGTTGATTTCATTTTGTGTGTTAATGTATGCCTTTTAGGATGCGCCTTGATCTTCCATATTTTGGTCATACTTGAATGGCTCTCATTGAATATACATGTTTTTTGTGGTATGATCTATTTTTTGACGCTTTATTTCATATGTGTTAGTTTTAGGTTATGTTAATGCATTGTGCAATGAGGGCAACGAGTTAGCACACTTTCCACCAAAGATCCCTAAAAAGACTTTGGGTGTGCCCAAACCTCTCCATGGCATATACAACATTTGATCCATCATGACTATGCAACCTACACCTATCCTCCTAAAGTCTCTATAGTTTTGTGTGTCTAGTCCATAAAAAAGAGTCATGTCATTTATGCTTCTATAGCATATAATGCATAAACTCATTTGCAAAATCAACTTAAGGTGTGCTCTCCATATAAACAAAACAAAATCTCTTGATATCATATAGTTAGGTTTCATGTAGCTAGGGTTTTCATTCGAATCGTGCTTGAGACAAGGTCCTATTCATTTCCCCCCTCCTATGTTATGCTATTGGGTTTCTATGAGTGATAGTTTGGACAAATATTCATTTTAGGTTGCATTCATTAGTTCATTTTCATTAGGTTGCATTCATTTTAGTTTATGTTTACTAGTGTTCCTTTTTCATTTTATTAGATTGCAATGTGTGTTCATTCCATTAATTACATACATCAATTTTCATCATCACATCTAGGGGCATATACATCATAATCACATCTCACATATATATAGTGCATCCATACATGTAAAAAAAAAAAATGCATACATCTCATAATCGCCAGCAAATCTGCATCATCCACATGTTAGGCATCATATATATATATATATATATATATATATATATATATATATATATATATATATATATATATATATATATATACATTATAGGAAACATCACATAGCATCACATTCCGCATCACAAATGTCAGTATCCACATCATAGATATCATATGCATCACATAAGTCCATACACATAGAGAGCCATCAACTCATGTCATGTATGTATATCAAAAAAATAGTGTCTATACAGTCCATATACAAATCATGTAGAATCATATAGTACAAATGCATCATCAAAAACTCACTGCATCTGCACATATCTGTCAAAAATATTATCACTATACAAAATCAAGCCTCTAGTTGTGAGGGCCCAGCGCCCCCTGTATCCTCCCCTCAAGGAGGTCTGTACTATCCTACTAAACTCTTTGATCTAGCTCTGCCCCCTGAGATCCATGAGCTGGCCCCCCTCTCAAAATCTAGTTATCATCGATCGATAGGCACGACCTCAATATAAAGCGATCTATAATAGGCTACCTCTCGTATGGCCCATGCCTCTACTCGGTTAGCTGTGATGGCCTCCTACATGACTGTGATGGCTGCCCCAGGCTGTAGCATCTATCTTGCTATGTCCCTCTGCCTACGGTATTCATCCAGCTACGCCTGATGGGTAGCTCACTCAGCCCATAATGCAGATACCTCCCCTCGGAGTCTCTCTAACTCTGCCTACTCCACCTCTGTATGGATTCCATCCCTACAAACTCCTTGACATCCACCCATTCTTGTAGGGCCGCTAAGGCCTCTTGTGCACTGTCTCCTCTGGCCCTCTGCACCTGTAGCTTTGCATGTACGACTGCCATGGCCTGCTCTATGTTGTCTGCTCATGCCTGTTGCACTTGTGCTACCCCTTGTAACTGGGCCACCTCTGCATGGAAGCTATCTTGCTTAGCCCTCACCATATATGGGTCCTCTTTTGGCTCATGTCTCTGTCCCCCTGCTAGCACCTATACATGTACCTATGGCCCCTATCTTGGTGCTTGTGTTGGTGCCTCTGCTAGTGCCTGTACTGGTGCTAGCCTTGGCCCTCTCCTTGCTCGGGCTCTGCGCCCTTGCGGTCCTTCCTATGCCCCCTGTTCCAATGGTGGCATCATAGCTGCCTGCCCACCATCCCCTACTCCATCCCCCTCACCCTGTGCTTGCTCTGCTAGTGGTGGTGCCCTAGGCACTGTCAGTCTCATGGGCTGATGAGCGGCCCACCACTGTGCATATGTCGATGTCACACCTACATCCCCCCTGTCCTGTCCATGTACCCACGACACTGCTGGCACAGATACCCATGATATGCAAGCCAATCGAAGGTTGGTCCCATGCCCCCATAGCTGATCATACTCTCGAGAGACAATAGGGTATAGGAATCTGACTGGTACCACATCATGTTTCCTCCCAAACTATCATCGCACTCGAGAAGGCATGTAACACATGATCACGTGCATGGACCACCCAATGATCCATCAATCAGTCTATGTGTACGGGAAGTACATGTGATCCTTTGTTTCATCCTCCCCACCTGCTGCTAGTGTCCTACCCCACCGCTCTACCTGATCTTATGGAGTCCACTCGAACATAATGATCTCATCAATACAATGGTGCCAAAATCCCACTGCCTCTGTGGCTGTATACTGGATCAATGGTTGATATCTACAGGCAAATGGCTTGCCAAGCTGCCTAGTCTCTCACCGAGTGATAGGTCGTGTGACTCTGATGTGCTCCCATGACCACACCATCAGTAGCGTCAGTCTCAGTCCCACAGTCTACAATGTACAATAGGCACACATGTACAAATCGTGGTATAACTCTGCTAGGATTGTCTGTCCCCGGCAATAGACCTCTCTGTCCTCCTGTAGAAGGGTGCTCAGCACCTACACCTAGCTGATAGGCCAACCATGTCCTGCATGATCAATTAGCATCTGCCATGTGAGGGAGGCCAGATATACTGCTAGCCTCGATAATCTCTACTCTAGAGCTCCCCTCCAGGATAGCCAAGATTGTTGAATCAGTAGTCTCTATCGCTGTCTATCAAAGCACTCTCTTAGAAATGGGTCTGACCCCTCTAGTACATACTTTGTGTATGCCCCTCGGATGGGCACTCGTAGGATCTACCACACGTCCAAAAGTGTGATTGTAGCCTCCCTTGTCAATAGATGGAAGCTCCTCGTGGGAGTGTGCCATCGCTTTATCAACTCTAATAGCTACGTTGAGTGTGCCCTCAAATTTGACCACTCATGCATGTGCTCTAGTTCGCATAGCCACACATATCCCCAATCCGCATCAATCAGTCACTCCTGGATCACCATGGTTGAAGGATAGTTCTCCCTTGACCTTTAAACCACCATGTTCTCTTGTAGCATAGAAATGCAGAGAGTCAGTCTTTTTAACCTATGTCGTCCCCAGAATGGGGCATCTTCCCTTGTCTTTTGCCAATTTGTCCCAATCGACAGACCTGTTAATTGACGCAGATGTCGATCAGCGTAGACGACCGACCTTTTGTCGTCTACAGAGATGACAACTTGTGTTATGTCATCTCCACTTGCCCTATCCCTCCTTTTCCATCTACAGAGACAATAATATGAAACTTGTCATTTGCACAAAGTCCCATCCCATTTCTGGTGTCTGCATAGACGACAAGATCTATCTTGTCATCTTTGCAGATGGTGTGGCCGTTGCATTGTTGTCTACACAGATGACAGGGTGTAGACTGTTGTCTCTACCTTGACAACATTTTTGCCTCATTTAGTATGCAATAAATGACCCTAACCTAGCAGGTAGAGGATCAGATGACTTACTAGTGGGTCCATCTCGGCTGCTCGCTGGTACTCCCGAATGCGCTCACCAAGCTGCAATCAATCAATGGGGTCCATATTTTCTTTGGATGCTCTATTCTTGAGGTGTGACAATGATCCTC
Source organism: Cupressus sempervirens (assembly GCA_028749045.1). NCBI lineage: Eukaryota > Viridiplantae > Streptophyta > Pinopsida > Cupressales > Cupressaceae > Cupressus > Cupressus sempervirens. The sequence goes on from CM053783.1 coordinate 555,441,704, forward strand.
TTTGAGCCCTTCGGAGGGTTATATAGGCCCCCCATGAACTCCGTTTGAGCCCATGTCTTCCCTGAGCCGTGTCTGTCCCCTGTTGACCTACAAGTCATGCAAATGTTGTCATTTATTGCATTTTTTCTCCTTTTCCTTCTTTTCCTAAGACCTTTTCACAAAAATTGCCCAAGATTTATTTTTTGCGCAATTTTCGTGAGGGGGCACCCTCCTCCTTTGTCGTTGCCTGTAGGACTCCTACCTTCTAGGGGGCAAAATGTAGACATTTAAAATTCTCCCTAAAGACTATATTAATTTATTTAATATTGCCTGTGACATTGTAATTAATTAATTATTTTGGTCACATTTTTGTACTTATTTAATTAAATTAATTAATTAAATAAGTTCATTTTCTTAAGTATTTAAATTTAATTTAAATACTCTTAGTCCTAATGTGTTAAATTAATTTAACACGTGATCCTCCATGTTTTCCCTTTTTAAAATAAATTTTATTTATTTAAATCCCCACTTCTTTTCTAATCCCACTTAATCATCTTAATCTCTTTCCTAATCCCCCTCATTAGCCTAAGTGTGTGCTCACACATGTGTGAGAATGCATGCCTACACACTCCCCTTTGCACTCTTGTCTCCCACTCTTTTTCTCAAGTTGTGTGAGCAAATTTTGGATTTTTGACCACTTGCATGGCTTGCATCTCACCTTATGTGGCACCTACATGGATGCCACCCCACCAAGCCCTCCCTCAAGCCTATAAATAGAGACCTTGTCTCAAGCATTTGCATCTCTCATTATTGCATTGTTATCATGTTGGTTTGAGATTTGAGCTTTCATTATAGTTGAGCTTGCATGCTAGTTTGAGCTTTCATAGTAGCTTTCATGGTAGTTTTCATGGTGATTTTTAGATGCATACTAACCATTTGGTAGCTGGTTTGGCTTTTCATTTGCATCATTAGTCTAGTTTACTTATGCATTCACATTGTCTTTGCATTTACATGTTAGTGTAGCTTGCATACTTAGTTAGTTTTCTTGGTTGCATTTCATTTTCATCCTTGAATACCTTCAAGTATGGCTTTCACCATAGCCATTTCTTGAAGTGTTCTTCATCTCATGTAGCTTAGGTTCATATTTCATCACCACTCATGTTTGCACATCCACATTCAAGAGATTCACTACATTGTTGTGTTTGAAAGAGCACACCAAACACACCTCACATCCTAACACACCAACAAGGCCTCTCATGGGTGCCTTTGTTGAGCTATAGAGGTGGCTTGAGGGCTTGATTTGTTGGTTGCTTTGAGTTGCAAAACTCAAGCAATCATTAGTTAAGGTTTCTTTCATTTTGATGAGTACTTGTTGCATGTTTTGATTTGAACTAATGTTTTCTTATTTATTCATGCTCCCAACAAGTCATTTCTTCTAGCACACACAAACATAGAAGACAATCCACTCTAATGTTTGAAATATGCCACATAAGCTAAATGATAGTTCCAGACAAAAAATAAATGAAGAAAGTACAAAAATACAATAAAATTTGACGTCCTTTCATACATAGAAATCCTACAACATAACAATTTAGAATCTTCAAAATCCAAATGGGAAAGCATATAAACACTTACACCCATCCATCCAAGAGTTGAAATAGGGGATACTGATTCTCAACTCACGATCTATTGCAAGTGATTTCATTTGATAAAATAGAGAAAAGAAAAAATGACAGAATGCCCTACCTCACACTAAATTGAGGAAAACTTGAATGAGCAGAGTAAGAAAAAAACATTGTTGAATTAGATGAAACCTTTGGCAAAGTGGAGCACTTACATCTTGATTCCTATGAGAAGTCACACAAAAGAATGTAATGCCCATATGTTGCCCAACAAGAAAAATATGAATTCTCTGGAATGCAAATAAGGTGCAATTTCACTTTTTTCTAAAAATAAAAAGTAAAAATTGAATAAAAAGAACTCAACTTTAAAATATAAAGCACTTTTCCCAAAAGTAACTTTCAAAATATTTATTTAAATGATTAAATGAACTATTTGAGCTTTTCTTAAATTAAAATAAATTAATTCTCATTAATTAGAATGCAACTACAGTAAATTAGCTAGTAATGAAAATACATACAAAAATTCCCCAATATATTAAAATCATCATTTAACAGAAATCCTTCCACACCAACTGCGAGAACTTTAAATGCACAAACAATCAATGGTCTATCACAAGCGGAATACAAATCCAAATTTACCAATCATGTACTAAAGATATGTAACCATAATAATATCTAATACCACTTTCATACATAGATAAAGTTTGCTTAGTATGCAGAGGCCAAAGATACTATCTTGTGTCCACTGTCAGACATATAGACACACTCAAACCCTAAAGCTCTAGAAGAATCATTTGGTACATAACCAAGAAGCAAGAAAGCATCATGTGCAGATGTTCATGATACAAATAACATAGGAGAGCGATACATTGTGTAGGTCTCACAAATGAGTGACTCTCAATTCATCTCACTTTTTACTAGCACAAAGGACATAATGCATAACAATTGTGTGGTACAGTAGTAAACATCATATCATTAGATTAATATTGCATTTAAATTTAAATCATTTAAACAATTTTTTTAATAAAAAAAATCTATTCTAAGAATAAATAGTTGAAATTACAAACCTAAAATATCCAACAACATAAAATGCACAAAATTGAAGTGTCTAATAAATATCATTTTGATACATAATCAACATTCTTGAATGCAAAATACACCAAATATCATCATAAGGTGTCATGTTACATCACTTGCATCATTATGTTGTTATGATAAAATTGAAATAATTACCCAATGCATCCATCTATCACAAAAAAGATATTGGAAGCCAAAACAATGATTTATCATAGATGCATAGGATCATGTAGATAATCACGTATAATGAAATAGAGTATTTTACCATCTTTGAAAGTCAAGAACAATGAAATATAGATTTAAACATCAATGCATAACAATTCTAGTTCTTATCATTTCTCTCCTATCAACGTTACAAGTTAATAAACTATCTTTCTTTTTTAATGGCTGGCTCATTTGTCCCCCTTGTCCATGATGTTCTTGTTGGTGACTTATCTATACCTCCCCTGGATGTTTGTGCTCTTTCTAACAATGAGTTATGGATTTTCTAATGGGAAAATGCCATGACTTTTCTCTTATGTTGCTTTATGTACACATGCACTAAAGTGGACTTCCTTTGTTCATTATGGATTCCTTATTCCTAACCTTGTTGTTGAAAGATCCAAAGCCTCTAGTTTGAGTTTAGAGCTTGTGGATTCTAATCATATTTATTTTCCTTCTAGGTATATTCTTTATTTGGGGGTTTTCAATAATGATTGCATCTCTCATGAGACTATTGTTCCTTCTAATACCATATTGGTTAGCTTTTCTAAGACTTCTATTGTAGGTTATATGAAACTCTTTTCAACTTCTATACATGTTAGAGGTATTTATTTCCCTTTGAGGGAGAGAATATAAACCATCTCTTTTGCCAAATCATCCTCGATGGTGATTAGTGGTCATGATGTGTTAGAAATTTAAAACCTCTAAATGAAGGGGCTTGCTGCATTGATTTTGTCAATTTTGGATTTCTCTTCTAACTTGGACAAATGGATCATGGATTTATGGATTACTATTATTAAATAAATGTTCAAGTTCCCTTATTTGTGCAATTTTCTTCTTTGTCCTATCTTTTGACTCATTGAAGGTTAGGAGTTTGATGCTTGAGGGTTAGTTGTGGTTACAAGGAAAACACTTTCCTTTCATTAATACTTGGTTTGCCTCCTTTACTTCATTCATAATTAGACTTGTGCCAAATATACTTTTGAATGTCCCTATTTAGTTTGGGAGCATTTATGCTATGTGATCATATCCAACTCTATTGTGTATTTCTTGAAGGTCAAATCAATCACTTCTCAAATGGAGCCCTCTAATTTTTCTTGCATTCTGGTAGACATTTATATTTCCAAGCCTCTTCACATGGATAGGGTATTGATAGTGGTAAAAAGTTATTGGATACAATAATTTGACTATGAGGGTTTCCTCTTAAAATACAAATGATTCTTTACGACCAAGTACCTAGCTATTAATTGTTGTCTCTCTTGGAATAAGGCACGACAATATAGTGAAAATATTCCAAAATGATCAATCAAGAATACGTGTACCCTTGACTCACCAATTGATGGCTCATATCTGGATATTGAGTTTTCTTAGGAGATTAGATTTTTGACACTTGGTGAAGCTTTGGTTTTCCCTAATCCTGTTTCTATGCCAACTCCAATTAGAGTACCATTTTTTATAACTCAACATGTTATAACATTGGCTTTGGATCAAACTAAACCAACCTATACGATGGTGGCTCATCATTTCCCTACTTTTCTTCTTGACTTTCTCCTTTTCAACTAGATATACACCTTGGAGAGGAACTGCACAAAAGTTCCCTATTTTTGGATGATAATATCTGCTAGACTGTTATTACGAGGAAGAAGTTTCTTCCTATATCTATCTCCCAAAACTAAGCACAATTGAAGGTTGTAAGGCTAAAAATACTCATGTTTAGTATTGTACAAGTAGGGACATAGGGGTCCATGCTATTTAATATGAATGAAAATTCACTCTATATTTTGTATTTTTCTTGCAAATTTTATTTAATTAAAATATATGTTGAAATGAAATCTCTATCTAAATGAATGCAACTAACTTTCTTTTTTCTAATGCAATTTCTGATTTAATTTCTAATCAAGAGTATATAAATGATGTAAACAAGTTGGCCAGTTTATTTTAAATTCAAAGAAACATAAGTTTAATTAAAAATCTTAGAGCCTACATAACCTCTTACTCTTGATTCCTATCTAATTTGGGCATGACACATGCTACACTATTTCTAAATAGCAATTTTCAAGTTACTCTTTCTATCCTAACCAGAACCAATCAAGTAGGGGTGAGATCAAAGGGTTGTGAGTTTTATGCAAAATAGAACATCACATATAGTAGTGGAGTGGTTATGTTTTGAAGTTTTCGTAACAAAGTTTAGTGTGATTTTAATGGATAATTTGATTGTTGTTGTTGATGTCAATTTGTTAGACAATTGTTATTGAAACTCTTGCAGTAAGATATATTTTGTGTTTCCTATCTCATGAATGATGTTTACATTTATTCTAAATTTTTATAGAAAATGGTTTATGAATTGACCTTGTGATTAAAGATCTTTTAATGTGTTCTTCTCCTAATTTGATCTTCAATGGGAGTCTCTTGAATAAGTAAACTTTCTTGAACTTCTATTAAAATGGCTTCAATTTATTCTTCTTTTACTTTAGGGCACATCAAGCATGAAAGTTGAGTGAGGAAAAATGAATATTTGAGAGGAAAATATGTTTTCATTTGTAGAAATTTTATGGAGTGTTACATGGAATTAGCAAGAAATTATATTTCTCTTTGGTTTGATTTTGATTTTGGTGATAATGCAGCAATCAAATATGAATGCTAATTTACTCTATATGTATTTTCTTGCAAATTCAAATTGTGTTTAATTCAAATATTTGTTGAAATGAAATCATTATCTAAATGAATGCAACTAAATTTCTTTTTTCTAAAGGCAACTTCTAGTTTTATTTTTGTGTTTTGATTTTGGCTACCTTAGATGAGGTCAAGAGTATATAGACAATGTGTAATGAAATAACTTGCACAATAGAAGAAATAATGTAAAATATTATATAAATACTTGATAATAACTGAGAGTAATAGGCCACTTTGAGGGGGCAACCTCCAAATATCTCTAACAAGAACACACTTTACAATATCATCTTGAAATAAGACTCACAACCTCCTATATATACCTAATTATGCTTAGGTTGAATAGACACAACCATACATAACACCTAGGCTAACCTACCTACTTAATAATAATATAATAATGATAACATGACTTAATTAAGGATTAAGATGGCCACAAGTTGACTATTCATAACCCTATATACACCAATATTAAGGGCATAGAATGACCCCTCTCTTCAAAGAAGCATTGTCCTCAATGCTACCCAAGTGTGGATTCTTTTGAATGAATTCCTCATCCTCCCATGTGGCCTCTTCAACTAGTAAGTTCTTCCATTGGATGAGATATTGAGTGAGGTTTCTATTCCTTAGCTTCTTCATGCATGTTGAAGAATGCACTCTGGTTCCAAAATTATTCTTCCTTCTTCATTAAGCTCTGGTAGTACTATTTGAGTAGGAAGATTCTTCCCAATTACCTTCTTCAAACAAGAAACATAAAAAACTGGATGTATCTTTGTTGTTGGTGGCAAATCAAGATTGTAGGCAACACTACCAATCTTTTGCATTATTTGGTATGGTCCATAATATTTTGGAGACAACTTATTATTCTTTTTTTGTTGCTTCATTGGGATTTGTTTATAAGGCTGCAATCTCAAGAATACCCAGTCCCCAACTTCAAAATTTCTTTGACTACGATGTTGGTCTACTTATTGTTTCATTTGATTTTGTGCAATAACTAAATTTGACTTGAGTCTTGAAAGTACCTATTGTTGATGAAGCAAGTGGTCTTCTACTACCTGAACTCTTGGTTACACCTTTAATGATGATGTGATGGAAGGATGATGATATCTATAAAGTGCCAAAAATGGAAACATTTTTTATGAGCTTGAAAAGTATTGTACCACCATTCTGCAAGAGGCAACCAATCTACCCATTGAGATTTTTTTTTTGAAGTGAAACAATGTAGATATCCTTCTAAACATTTATTAACAACCTTAGTTTTCCCATCTGATTGAGGATGGTATGAATAACTATGAGCCAATTGAGTACCCAAACATGAGAATAAATCTTTCCAAAAGTGACTAGTAAAGATAGGATCATGATCACTAACAATAACCTTAGGTGTATCATGTAGCTTTTGGATATTCTCCAAGAAAACTTTTGTCACTATACTTGTTATAAAAGGATGTGATAATGAAATGAAATGTGCATATTTAGTGAGGCGATCAACTACTACCATGATGACATTACGACCTTTAGATTTGGGAAGCCCTGTGATGAAGTCCATGGATAGCTCTTCTCAATGTTGGCTAGGAATAGATAGAGGTTGCAAGAGACCCGGTGTCTTAATTGTTTCCCCCTTATTTCTTTGACAAACCAAACATTCAACCACAAATTTTTGAACATCACCTTTTAGCCCTTCCCCAAAAAAATCTTGCTTGACCCAATGATATGTCTTCAAAAATCCTGAATGACCACCAATTGGGAACTCATGTATTTCTTTGAGAATCTTGTGTTTAAGAGTGGAATTCTTGTAGAGATATTATCACTCTTTATACCAAAGAATATCCCCCTTTAATTTTTTTTTATCTAAACTACTAGGGTCACTTTTTTATTTGTTGGATGAGATTACTTGTTGCAACATCATTTTTCCATTCTTTTTTGGCTTCTACCACCCAATTTTCTTGTAATAATGAAAGGGCGCACAATAAGGCTTCATCTTTTTCATCCTTCCTGGAAAGTGCATCGGCCACAATATTTTCCTTCCCTTTCTTGTATACAATTTCAAAGTCATATCCCAACATCTTAGTGACTCATTTTTGTTGCTCTTCTAAAGATAGTCTTTGTTCCAAAAATATTTTAGGCTATCATGATCTGTCTTAACCTTAAAGTGTTGACCCATTAAATAAGGCCTCCATTTTTTAACTACATGAAGGATTGCTCGCATTTCCTTCTCATAAATAAGTTTGAGTTGATTTTTACCTTTTAATTGATGACTCTCGAAAGAAATTGGTCGACCTTTGTGCATGAGAACTGCTCCTATCCCATTTCTAGAAGCATCACATTCCACAATGAATTCCTTGGTGACGTTTGGAGTGGCAAGCACTAGAGTTGTACACCTAGCCTTCTTTAATTTCTCAAATGATACATTAGTAGAGTCATTCCAATGAAAATAATCCTTCTTCAATAGAGTGGTAAGGGGTGTTGATATATGATCATAATTCTTCACAAATCTTCTATAGCACCCTGTCAATCCAGAGAAACCCCTCAACTTCTTAATTGTTTTTGGAATAGGCCATTCCATGATAGCCTTAATTTTTTTAGGGTCCACCTTTACTCCTTCATGTGAAACTATGTGTCACAAATACTTCAGCTCCTTCAGACCAAAAGCACACTTGGATGGTTTAGCATAAATTTGATGATCTTCGAGTAATTGTAATGCTTGAGGAACATGCTGCAAATGTTCGTCCCAAGTCTTTCTATAAATTAACATATCATCAAAAAAAACTCACACAAACTTTCTCAAGAACTTCTTAAAAATAGAATTCATCAAACTTTGGAATGTAGATGGTGCATTGGTAAGACCGAATGGCATCACCAAAAATTCATAATGACCCTCATGAGTTTGAAATGTTGTCTTTCAAATATCTTCCTCCTTAAACTGAATTTGGTGATAACCCAATTGAAGATCTAACTTGGTAAAATACATAGCTCTGTTTAATTCATCTAGAAGATCATTGATGATAGAAATAGGAAACTTATCTTTAATGGTGTACTTGTTGAACACTCTATAATCTAGACACATGCACAAAGTTTCATCCTTCTTACGCACCATCACAACAGCTGAGGAGTAAGCACTTTGGCTATGCCTAATAATCCTTGCCTCTAGCATTTCCTCAACAATTTTTTCTATCTCACTTTTTTGTATGTGTGGGTACCTATAAGGCCTGATGTTTTGTGGTTGGCTCCCTAGAACTAGTTGTATGGCATGGTCATGATCCCTCTTAGGAGGAAGTCCTTTAGGCATATCTCCAAGAATTATTGAGTGATGATCAATTATTACTTGTAAATCTGGATGAGTAAGAGCATTAGATTGAGAGGCTTCTAATGAACATAGTTGGACCACAAATCCATCCACTCCTTTCTTAAGAAATTTTTGCATTTGATGAGAGCTTACCATCTGTGGGGATTTTGTCTTCAATCCCCTTAGCTCCACTATCTTTCCTTTTGATTGAAATCTCATGAATAGTTTTTGGAAGTTCATCTCAATTGTTCCCAATGTAGTAAGCCATTGTACTCCCAAAATAATATCCATCGCACCCATGGATATTGCATACATTGGGGTATCAAGTTGATAATCTCCCATGGATAATTTGATGCTATAACACTTCTTTGAACAACTAATTGTGCCCCAATCTACAATCAAAACTTGAAACTCTAGGGGTAGATATATAAAACAATTTAGAAGAGTTACCAACTTTTTGTTGATGAAATTATGAGTACTACCTGAGTCGATCAACACTGTTACTTTCTTCTTCTTTAAGAAACCCACTACCTTGAGAGTTTGTGGGGCACTGAAACTTGAAAGTGCATGACAAGAACTGATTGGTTGAGAATCATGTGATTCCTCACTCGACTCCCTATCCTCCTCTAATATGGGTTCATCATCTTCTTCCTCACTTGGACCTTCAATATAGAACAATTTCTTTTCACTACATTTATGTCCTCGACTATATTTGCTATCACAATTGAAACACAATTCTTTTTCTCTTTTCTCCTTAATTTGTTTTGGAGTCAACCTAGTAGGTTGAGGAAGAGAAGGTGTTGAATATCCTTTTTCTCTTGTCACATTAGCCCCTTGCTTTCTAGGAATCAAGAACTTCTCCTCTACCCTGCGTGCCAATATAAAACACTCATTTATTGAGTTGGGACAAAACATACATACCTCATGTTGAATGTGATCCTTGAGACCACCCAAAAATAAATCATTCAAGTTCTCCTATGTAATCGTGTCCATGCTTAAGGATATATTTTGGAATTTTTAAATATAATCCTTCACTAATCTTGTTTGTTGAAGCTTAGCAAGTTGGCTAAAGAAGTTTTCTGTCACACTATTGCTATATTGTGCTTGGAATTCTTTTGTAAAAATTGACCATGATATGGTGAGACCCTTTTTCCTCCTATGAGTACAAAGCCAATGATACCAAATGAATTGATCTGATTCTAGATATAAGGAAGTCATTGTGACCTTTTGTCCATATGGGATTTGATGTACTTCAAAATATTCTCCATCAAATTTGCGCATATCCACCTTTGGAAAAAAATTCCTAGCTCTCGTAGGAGTATTAAAATTTGTGTCATTATTAGTCAATTTGAATGTTTCACCTTGATTGCTTGAGAGCTCCTTCCTTGTTTCATTTGTATAGGTGCTTAACACGCTTCGTATATCTGATTTATCTCCTCATAGGTCACAAATATCCCTCTTAACCTCTTCTTTGAACTTACTTAGTTCCCCATTGGGATTACTATACTATGTTGTTTCCGCATCTTGATTAGAGGATTTTCCCAGTGCGGTAGCATTCTTTTTGCCTCTTGTTGAAGGCCCTGTCATGATGGAAACCAATCTTTTTGAAATAAATCACACAAATGAAATGTAAATTCTCTAATTTATTTATTTATTTATTATTGTAACTTACTAGGGCCAAGATACCCTTACTAAAAAAAAAAGCAATTTTTAATATAGAAAATTTGTTCCCTTGAGAGCGAATTTTGCAATATCTTGCTTATTTTTTCTTCAATTTCGTCAAGCTTTGAAATTTAGGCTCCACTACTATGTATCCAAAAACCCAATACAAGTTATACTCCAATTCAGTAGGATGTGAGAGCTATGAAGATCTCAATAAATTGTGTAGAAATTGTAATTCTGCAATAATTTTCTCAAATTTGCTCCAATTCCTCTGAATTTTAGACTATAGCTTCTTTCATATGGTCTTCAAAAACCCTTTAAAAATCTTTTAAAAAATCACTACAATCTAAAAGTTATGTGCTTCCCAAAATTGCCCCAATGTTGAGAAAAAATCTTGCTTCTATGGTGCCAAGATCATGCTCTAATACCTCTTGTAATGAAATAACTTGCACAACAGAAAAAATAATATAAAATATTATATAAATACTTGATAATAACTGAGAGTAATAGGCCACTTCGAGGGGGCAACCTCCAAATATCTCTAATGAGAACACACTTTACAATATCATCTTGAAATAAGATTTGCAACCTCCTATATATACCTAATTATGCTTAGGTTGAATAGACACAACCCTACATGACACCTAGGCCGACCTACCTAGCTAGATAATAATATAATAATGATAACATGACTTAATTAAGGATTAAGATAGCCCCAAGTTGACTATTCATAACCCTATATACACCAATATTAAGGGTGTAACATGATGCAAACAAATTGATCAATTTATTTTTATCCAACGAAACAAATAAGTTGACTTAAAAATCTTATTGTAATAAAGAAGAGGTAATTATTGTGTTACTTCTCTCATTCAAATTCGAATTTTTCTAACTAACAATAATTGTTAAGTCCACATGTACCATGTTATCATGATTCTTCCCTTACAATCAACAATATTTGTAGTATATTTAATTATTTAGACTTAGTAGACTTAAACATGTGTGATTGCCATGAATTTTAAGAAGTCATGATAAATTTAGCATCATCTCAAAGAGTTGTGCCTAGTTTCTAAATCTGCTCCTTCAAAGGTGAAATATCATCTCATTTGTTGTGCGAAGACCTCCCATGTGGTGGTATGTGGCCTAAAAGTGGTGAAAAATATGGATTTCTACCACAACGTGGGTTGGTTCCTTTTTCAATCTACACCACTAGGTCTCAAAGTCTTGGAGATTTTTAGTTTCTGGTAGCTTTGGGCCTTTCTTTCCTTTTGCAAGAGGTGTTTTTATTGTTGTTTGGACTTCAAAGGATGAACATGATTTGATATTTGAGAAAACCATGGATGTGGGGAAGTTACTCTCTCTTAGCGAGATCCTAGACAATCTCCTTTAATCCTCTTACTAAATTGCTCAATGTACATCCAGTGTGTGTTTATCTCCAAATCTAAGCCCTTCATTTTTTAGGAGAATTATTTGCTTGAGGTCAGAAGCAAATCTATTGTCCATTTTTTAAAGGTGGATGCGGCTATGATTGAAATGAACCAATATGTTTTTATCACATTCTAGTTGACATAGACATCTCCACATCCCTTTCGGAGGATGCATTTCTCATTGTTGGGAACAAGCCATGAACCCAATTGTTGGATTTTGATGGCCTTCCCTTCAAACATGGGTGATGCTTCTCGGTCATCTGGCTATGAATTGGCCTCTTTTGCATTATATGGGTGTTGCCACATGATGGAAGGATGCAAATGATGATCATTTGATTATTTGGGCTATCGACTTCTCTTTTTATGGCATTCTTTAGGCTAATGATTTCTCCCCCCTGGGTGATTCTCTTTCTATTTTGACTTCCTTTGTACTATTAATGGATTTGTCTCCATCTCTTGTTGATTCAATCCCCTCTAATGACATTAACTCTTCTTCGAGTACTACCTCTCCGTATGTGCTCGAGCAATTGGTTATTGAGGTTCAACATTGCTAGTGCTCTAATTTTGTTGATGATGTTGCTTCTCTCTCTTTAAAGGTATCTCCATCTTGTGTTGGGGATCTTGGTGATAGTATTGCTTTGACAGTTGTTCGCCGACGAAGGAAGAATCACCCTACTGTCTCTCACCCTTCTCCCAATGTTGTGGGTGGGTTGTGCATTCATACTTCATGTGGGTTACTAACTTTACTGCTAGTTTTTTATCAATGATTTTTTATTCTCTTGACCTTGTTGTAATTATATTTTATTTTTATGCCTTTAGAGTGTATTTTTTTTGTAAGGGACAACACCCTTATTTTTGCTCTTTTTTGTAAATGTTAGCTTTTTATAAAGTTAAAACATTAATGTTTGTGGGAAAGCATTTAGGAAAAAGACATTAACATAACAAACAATGTTCAAGTATAAAATTAGAGTGTGTTCTTTTGTAGGGGATGACACTTGTGTTTTTGCTTGTTTTAATAATAAAAATTTCACTTCAAAACAGAAACTACAATAACTAAGTGTTAGACTTTTATAGAGTTAAAAGATTAGTGTATGGGGGAGACATTCAGGAAAAAGGCACTATGAGTGCAGTTTTTTGTGCTACCAATTCGTTGGATAGTAGCACATCGTCTTTGCCACTGTTTATATGTTGTTAGATGATTGGTTTGTTTGAAGGGACAACAGTTCTATTTTCTTATTATTGTTCCTTGTTATATTCTAGATTATATATTTTATTTTCTCGTTCTTAATCCACTTAGAAAAAAAATGTTTGGTTTGTTTGAAGGGTCAACAGTTCTATTTTCTTATTATTGTTCCTTGTTATATTCTAGATTATATATTTTATTTTCTCGTTCTTAATCCACTTAGAAAAAAAATGTTGACAAAAATATCCTAAGTAAACCGTAAACCCTAGCCACACCACCAGATCAGAGCTTTCATAAAAAGCACATTTAAGTTGTAGAACTTAAAACGGTAACTATATTTTTGATAAGAAGCAGAGATCAGTTGTGGTGGAATTTAAGAGGGAGGTACTACCAATTATTTTGAACGGTCATATTAAATGCTCATTCCATTTTAGGCCAAACAATTTAATTGTTCTCGTTATCAGTCGTGTTAAACGTTTATACAATATCAACAAAAACCAAGAAAGAAAAGTCATATTAAATATGTTCATTTTACAGTAGGTCTACCAAAACTACAGGGAACTTATTCTCCCCATTGAATTCATGGCCTTGCTACAGTAATTTTCTGCTGTACTAAAGATATTGGTAGCTGATCTATAAAGCCCATCGTATAGCTCTAATGGTACTTCTCAGCGCATTGGTTTGTGTAAAATTTAATCTTTCTTATATATAATATAAAATGAAACAGTTGACAGACCTTTCAGGCAAATACCAGATAATCCCTTGTTTTTATGATTGGCACTGAATAAAACCCATCTGTCTCAAGGGATTTGACTGTTTAGTCCATGGAAGCCTAATCTAGGAAACCTATCAACACCTTAAATTTCACTAGTACATACTCACAGCCCACACAATCTCTGATTCAGTCAGACAACACATAAAACTAACTAAGACCTATGCCTTTACGTTAGCTTGGTTTTTGTAAACGACACATAAAAATCCTTTGGGTATACAATGCCATACAATTGTGAGTATTTTTTCCAATCATTCTTTGGGTTTGGACTGAGAAATAAAAGAAGCAACAAAATAACTTGTCAGTGTATATTTCTCACGACATTGACAAACAGATAGTTAAGTGAAAGGACGGATCTCGAATGGGGCAAGGCCCACTTCTGATAAGACTTTCTGAACAAATTTATGTGATATCTTCTTTAGTGGCGTTGATTGTGCCATGTCCTGCACCATTAGCTACTCTGATTGGGCCATGTCCTTGTAGTAATTAAGGCATAGAGGCAAGAGCTGCCCAACACAAATCAAGGGGTCCCTCATTAAAGCTTGTGTCTTCTTAGAGCAGATGAAATGTGTCAATAGCTATTGTAGGGGAAGAGATCCAGTAGTCCTCGTGGGCAACGTCTATACAGCCACGAAAATGCACTTCCTTACAAAGGAGAGGACTTGGAATTTTTTTTGAACAGTTGGAAAAAACAATGTAAAGAAAGTGCATTTTCGTGATGGAGGGTTTCCTGATAGATATTCTCAATTATTGCTTTTAAAAAAATTTAAAGAATCATAACATATGTATAGCCCATAACACATGCACTAATAGTCAATCACACATGTACTAATAGCCAATAATTTTTTAATTTTCTTGGTTGCTGATCAGTCCATTAGTGCCAAAAGTACTGTTTTTTTTTCTTTGTGCGCCATTCTTGAGAGTGAACATAATGGGTATCAGGCAAGTGTTTTAAAATGACACTTTTCGATCACTTCATACCTCATGGCCTCTAGAAAGAGATCCATAAATGCTCATACCCCATGGCCTCTAGAAAGAGATCCATAAATGCCCAAACGCTGAAACCTTACCTTAATTTTAAGTTTTTGAGTCATCTATAGGAGCACTCGGCATTACTTACCTTTTAGGAGAAGTTAGCTTAGGCATAAGATTTTAACATTTTAACATTTTTGTATGTGATAGCTATTTATAACTATTGCTCTGATTTTTAGTTGTAAAGATGAA
Source organism: Cupressus sempervirens (assembly GCA_028749045.1). Taxonomy (NCBI): domain Eukaryota; kingdom Viridiplantae; phylum Streptophyta; class Pinopsida; order Cupressales; family Cupressaceae; genus Cupressus; species Cupressus sempervirens. Next base: position 555,456,804 of record CM053783.1, read on the forward strand.
TATAAGGAGATTAGCTATGTGTACCAGAACTAAAAAATGATAATTTCAAAGTGGCAAAAAATGATAATTTTAAAGTCTGGCAGAAAACATATTCTCCATTAACTCATTACTAGTTCACTTAAAGTAAATAAAAGTAAACAAACCATCCAATACTTATTCACAAATGCCTTAATAATCATGTTTTTTTTTTTTTTTTAAAGCAAACGTGATTAATAATCATGTATTATTATACCAATAATGTTAAACAATTGGTTTAATTACTATTTTTTTTCAAAATATATATATCAGCACATTAGATAAAAATTTAATAGACTTCTAATTAACAAAATCTGATTCACTGTATTTGAAACATAAACAAAATTAGTACTCTTCTCACAAATTATCAGAATTGCTTAGATTTGTGGGTTTACTTCCTCCTTGATTGGTGCTTTGTCCATTGTCCTTTCATGCCCCTATGCAACAAAATTGGTGATTTTCAATGTGACCTTAATCTAGTGACAGAAGGACAGAAGAGACATTAAAAAAAGGTGGCCTAGGATTTAATGAAGGTACAGAAGACCAGAGAGAGACATTAAAGAAAGGTGATTTTAGCTTGACAGAACGACTCAAACTAATATTGCACAGCTAACATTCCCCGTGAGGCTTACAGATCTAACCATTTTTCTTCATATAAATGGACGTGAAAACTGAAATAGTTGCTATTTGATCACTCATATAGATCTAACCAATTGGGTTCACCGAGATTGAAAAATGATTCTCACAAACTATTAACTATTAACTTTGTGAAGTTACCTAAATTGTAAAGCCTATTGATATGAGACTTTCATGGATTTCACATCACAATTTTTTTTTGTGGGCAGAAGAGGGAATACCTATTCTGCCAAGAGAGTTGAAACTTATTTTTCTTCTTAATATCAAAGAAATTGACAATATCCATTAGTAGAGGCTTGTATGTATTGTTTATTATTGGTTCTTAATCATATTATGATTAATTATTTTATAAGTGTTATTTTTTAAAGCATCGGTGTTTGAATGAGGATATTTGAAATCTTGGTCAATAATGATAATTATTTTTTAATATTTTTTATGTCGATTTGGTATTTTTATGTTTTGTTATTGTCACATGAGATTTAGTTTAATGGGTCTTATTAAAAGGTTCTTATGAACTCTCTTCTCTCCATCCTTAGTATTGTTATAATTCTTTCTTTTCCTCATATATCTTGTCCTTATCAAGCTTCTTGTTGCGACCATGGTGGCTTCTCTACATCTTCAAATCTTATTAATTTTTCAAGAATTGAGTCAATGATTATTTAAGTTTTTGAATTAAAAAGTAGCCAAAACAAGGGGGTTGGCCCATTAAATAGTCAAACTGGTGAACCACCAACAAATTACCACCAACCAAAATTACCCCCTATCACTTTTAACACAAAAATATTGTTTGAAATCACAACGAAAAAAGTATCAACAAACTTAACACAATTACTATTTGTACTAGAACTTAAAAAACTAAGAATGCATAAAAACAAAGGCACTACCACCTTAAATCGAGCAAAGTTCAACAACCAACAGAAAAAAAAAACAAAAACATAAGAAACCAAGAGGAAAGGGCCCTAAGGCTTCTTGGCATCCTTCCTCCCCAAGAGGATTTTAGCCTAATCTTCTGCAAGGAAGTCAAACATCATCCTAGAGTCCTGGTTAGTCAAATCACCCTCCTGGTCCTTTAGTAGATGTAATGTAGTAGCAGCAGCAAGCACCACCTTGACAATGAATTTAGTCAAGAGACACATTCTTCCCTCTAGAGCATAGATTCTCTCTCGTGGTTCATTTTCAGCCATCTTCTGAACCTCCTCAGTGACGTCCTGCTTGTCGCAATGGTAGCCATCCACCTGCTCCTTAGTGATAGCTTGCACAATCGGAGGGTTAAGTATAACATTATCTTTGGAAACCCTTACGAGAGAGGAAATCATAATAGTGGAGGGCACTCTATCCACAGTATCAAGGAACTAGTTCCAAGTTAAGCCCACACATCCCAACCTAATGGTAGCCAAAACATGCGTCATCTCTTTCCTCCCTTTAATCCCATCTCCCGAGCTAGACCTTGAAGCATCAGAAACCTCAACTTCCTCCTCCTCCATGTTCCCCTCACCAAAATTTGAAGCCTTGATTATTTAAGTTGTGAGACAAAGCTTTGATCAATGGTATCATGTTCTTTAATGGACATGCAAAACTTTAATTTTGTATGTTTTACACTTGGTAGCCATGGGTAGTTTTTGTTGACAATTTATCTAGACTAGGTGAAGGTGATTTATATTAAATGATCTTTAGTTACACACACAAGCTTATTTTAACTTTCTTGATTTGATGTCCTAGTCTACACTATAATAGGGCATGGTTAGTCAAGGTATAAATGTAGTTTTTCGTTAACTTGACTCAGGAAAATACCTTTTATCATGTTTAGCAAAGTCTAAAGAAGAAGAGTTGTCCTTAAGCATTGGTTTCAAACTATTTTTTCTTTGTGGGGAGTTTTTCCTCATATTCTATAATAGTCATCTTCCTCACTAATGGCTTTGAGTGTTAGCTCTAGGAGAGTAGAGCTATAATTTTGAGCAGTAATAGGTTAATCCACTTATAACATTATATTTTATGTTAGCAAATTCATTATTGAGCTAAAAATCCTCCTCATGGAAATTATGTGCAAATGTGCAATTTTGGTTTATGTATTTTTCTTTATAACATGGATTGCATGTCATCATTTATTACTATTAGTTTGACTGATGTTTGTGTAATGTAGGATTTTATTATTTCTATAGATTTACAAAGTTTTTAATTCTTTTTTCTCATTTGTCAGAAGTAACTTTTGAGTGAATTTCCTATTTTTATTAATAAAAACTGAAGGAAAAGGAACTATTAGGCTTTTAAGAATTTTTATTTTAAAACACTTACAAATGACTATGCATGTTAGTGCAACATCACATATATTTCAAACTTATTTTTAAGATAGATATTTATTTCAATCTATAATGTGCTACAAATATCTTGGGGTCTTAGGGCTTATACCACCATTTCATAATGGAAAATATCATCCTAAAGCAACAAGTTGAGAAATGTGATGCTTATTTATGTTGGTTACATGTTACCCTAAATTCTATTTAGACAACATAGTTAGCATCTTACAATTATTTAAAGAAACAAGTTGAGAAATGTATTACTACTTTATGTTGCTTCCATGTTACCTTAAATTTATATTTTGACAACATAGTTAATATCTTGTAATTATTTCTTATGTATGACAATCTCACCAACAAAAAAGTCGGATCAATGTCTTTTCTTTTCTATTTTATAAATTGAGTTGATTGCTACTTTTCATTTTATTGAGGATAGACAACTATAAGATTAGTGGCTATATGCTGCTATTTTTTTTTAATCATACCTATCTTTCCTAACCATACCTCACTTTTAACATTTGTTTGGCCATATAAATATACTTTTATAGATTCTATTATAGCTTGCAATCTTAATTATTTGGATGCATAGGTAAGACTTTAGTTTAGGATTAGATAGTTAATTTTTAGTTTTTGTATTTTATATATCATAAAAAATTTAAATTTGATTTTTTTAACACAACAAAATGTTGGGAGGGGTGGGGTTGAATCAACATATACTAAAACTTAAATTATTCTATTTATAATTTAAAAATCACAACTAATTAAAAAACTTGAAAGATAATAATGCACCATAATATTTATTATAGAGGCACCAAAATCTTGCATGGAAAACCCAATGAGGGGAAAACAATGTCGATATTTAATCCACACTATATAAAATAGGAAATATAATATTTGTTTAAGGTTCACTACCTAAGGAAGCTCATTGCTCCCTGATGGACTTGCATAGAAAGATACAAAATTATATAGATAAGTGATAAAGAAATATATTATCTAACAACAAGACATACATCTAGTTTACAATGAATAACATGAATATAATTTGTAATTACAAATGAATCTAGCTTATGCCAATACGAAAGTCTCTTTTTTACATGATTCATTCATCACGCTAACCTACACCCTTTGTACTTGAAAATATGCCACAAATTCACAACACCACTCACATATGAGTTCTCTTTCAATTTACATCCCAAAATATCTAATAGGTTAGCTCCAAATGTAATCATTGGATTAAAAAAATCCACATAACAAAGATACACTTCAAATATGTAAACTATACCTTTAAAAAAATTATAAATCAACCCAATGCATAACTAGACCTAAACACATGTCACCACTTCAGAACACATCCTACAAAACAACTATAATGGATGTAGACAATCTGTAATCAAAGAAACTAGTCATGTCAACCCCAACAACAGAATACCAAAAAAACTTGTATCAATGGGGACAAACCAAAAATACCCTATGAACCAAGATGGAAGCAATGCAAACTATCCACATAATCCCTACAATTGTGTCCTAAAGTAAATGATCATTAAGTGTTGTGGAATGAGGAGAGACATGTGGATCATATTGAAAGAAGGCACCCTAAACAAATTGTGAATGTTTAGAACATATTATATTATAATTTATGGTGTGTGTGTGTGTGTGTGTGTGTGTGTGTGTGTGTGTGTGTAGTTCATATGGAAGAATCTTTTTTCCATTTATATCATAATCCAAAATTTGTATCTACAATTGTGGAGAAATATGGAGCAATATGGTGAAGAATTGATGCACTTAACTCCATCAAATTGTAGTCTATAGAATTTAAGTCGCACATACATTATATTATGGAAGAGACCGTGACATGAAATCCAAGAGAATAACTACTCGTGACTGACGAACTTAAGTGTGAATACAAAACCTAATCTTGCAACATGGATGAAAAATTAATTCACAAACATAGAAGAAATGCATATTTTGTGCCTTAGACAATATCTCCTATAAAACACAAGTATAGATCAAGACTTAAATGTTAATAAATCAACTCATCAAAATTAATGCACCACGAAATGAATCTTGTACATAGAATAATTATGGACTTTCAAACTAGCATGCATTGTGCCATGAAGGTATTTGATGTTCATACAACATGTCTTTCATATCTTTAATTATTGTTGATCTCATGCGTTCCCATAAATCATCTAAGTATGATGTGCTCAAAATATGTCTTTCAACCATTCCTTCTAGCCACACATTATCTCCGAGACTATTCAAATTATATATTAATCCATGTATCATTAAGTATGCTAGGTTATAAAGTTAACTTTAAGTTTATATCAATCACAACTCATCTTGGTTGACATCAATTAAAATGCCATGTTTCACATATTATCATTGGTGAAACTAAGAAGTCTTGTCCACAATTTGAGATCAAGAGAAAATGCTATACTTTCTTGCTCTTGAAGATTAAAAAAATATGAATATTACCAAAAACTCTCATCCTAAGATGAAGATCCCTAAACACTAGTGCTTTGCATATGAAGTCTTTAACAAAAGACATTGCAATCCACAACATAACTATGAAGTCTTTAAAATATATTTGTGGCCAAAAGGAGCTTAGGGGACTAGTATCAGAAAATTAAGAATTATGAGTTATTCTATGGCTAAAAATCATGCAAGGAATATATACACCAATGGAGAGTAAAAAGGGGTTAATATTCTTTAAAAATATATGTTTAGAGTTAGATGAATCCTCTCAAATCCTCATAGTTAGAAACCTCCATTAAGGATCAATATTCTACAATTATTTATTAGAATGGTGAGATATCATCATCAAACATATCATGTTGTAGATGAGAAATAGAAGGAGTGTATCATTGTATGTTGATTCATACAAAGGATTGGAGCCCCTTTTAACCAATCAAAATTAGATGTTATCGAACATAGGCAATCAAATTATGGGGAAGTAAGATCAATGACTATGGAAAGATATTGAGGAGGGATGTAATACCATATTTGAAATGTTCTCTCTATCCATTAAGTGTTGCACAAAGAAAAACTAATTTCCTACAAATGATCTTGAGAGAGAGGACCTTTTCCTATCCTAATTAAAAAGATGTCATCAAATGGCGTAGTTCAAACTTTGGGGACTACAACATGAAGATAGGATAAATTATCAAGAACCTACTAGAAGATTTAAAACAATACTTAACAACTAGTGTGATATAGAACAAAAATATTCTTCCTAATGCTAGAGAGTTCACTTAAATGACTATATAGAAGAAAATTTTGACAAAATACAAATTGGAGCAATTTGATATTTTAGGCCTTGTAAAATATGTCTTATGTAAAGCAAAGGAGACAAGTAGCTATCTACTCAGGTAGTATATCTACATGTAGAATTATTCTAAAATTATTTCATGTCCAAAATTAATTTTCAATGCCATCTCCCCCTAGAAATTTTAAATTGGTCTATCATATTCTTGAGAAGAAAAAAATCCTTGTTACACAACATGTGGTGTTCATTTCCTCGACTATCATCTAGGAGCTTTGTAAGGATCATTCCATGATAAAATAATGTCATGGAAGAGACTATGAGAAAAAAAAGAAAAAAAGAAAAACTTCAGATAACATAGTAAGTGAATAAGTCTAAAAAGTACATGCCCACTACAATGGAATATTTTTAAAAATTGGGATGATGAGATGCAAAAAACATTTTAGGGTGTTAACTTGTGCCTGATGTTAATGGAGCTAGGAAGGGTGATCTTCCTCAAAATCCTTGTATTGGGAGTATATGGAAAGAACCAAAGCAAGGAAGAATAATGAAAAATTTAATGATACCTCAACAGATAATCTTGGACCCAATGGAATAGGATGTATTACAAGAGATCCTAAATGCAATATTATGACAAAAAAAAATTGAATTCCTAGGAATTACTAAACACAACATGGCATAACTCACGACTACCCTTCTTGGCCTAAAACTCAAAATTAAATTGAATATGAGATGACCTCGTCTTTAAGGTGACTCGAAGTTAAATTGAATGTATGATGACCTCATATTGAAGGTGATTCATTCATCATTATCAATTTTAGGTGATCAAATTCTACCTCTTTTTGAAAATTGCAATGATGGATAAATATTCTTTGGGATCTCATTACCAAATTCACACACTTCAATATTACACATGTATGTTAAGAAGGAAAGAAATTTATGGATGAGATTTACAAATAAGAGATGGGTCAAATTGTTTAACCAACTCAACTTAGAAGAGTCTTAATCCTCATGACTAAGCAATGACATAGGTAGGCTAGCTAGCTTGCCTTTTTGAATTGCAAGAATTATTATTATTTTTGGTGGTGAGTGTTTGAAAGATAATACCATATTCACTTTGGGAATATATTTTTTGCAAGGGAAATTATTTACTAGGAGGTTACATAATGTATTAATATGATGTGTCACGTTTACTATCATCACCACATCAAAATAAGAGATGGGCATATTGGCATGTGCAAAGTCTAATTGTGGGGCATTGATATCATAGCACTCACATAGATTTATAAGGATTTAAAGAGCATGAAGGAATATGATTGCATCATTATTAGGTCTCTCCAATAGATGCATGACTTAATTTGGTAACATATTGAAGGAGGATATTAAACACCCAAAGGTTAGTGGTAACTGGTGCAATAGATTGTGCTTTAAAGTAGTATTTTCTCTTTCCAAGTGGATATACCCATTCATTTTTTTGTTTTTTAGTGTGGAGCCTGATTAGTCCCCAAGTGAGAGATTTTTAGATTGTGGTGACTGATCAGAGAAGTACTATATATACTCCATAGTTCCTTAGTGGGGGAAAAAAAATTGGGGCTATTTTATCGGCATTTTATGGTCAACATGTTGTAACAAATTATAACCCTAAAGCGGCAAAGATACTTGTATAAAAGGGCTTAGGGTTACGGATTATTTCATAAGGTGTGATGTGAAGTTGCTTCTTACGGCAGTAGTGAGCTGTAAGGCATTATAGATTGTAATCAGGTTGTAATCATTGGATCGTAATAATATTGGACTTGTTGTTTGGTGGACATAGCCCAAGGATTGGGTGAACCATGTTAAATCTTGGTGTCTTGTGTTCTCTTCTAGGTGCGATCTAATATTTTTTGATATTGTTTATATTTGCATGTAATTGTTATTTCTATCTGTGGTTAATCCTAACAAGTGGTATTAGAGTGAGTTTTATTTTTCAGTTATCCTCTACAAGAAAGTCTCACAGTTGAGTCAGAGCAATGACAGATGAGGGTAAGATGAAGGTTGACAAATTTAATGGGAAAAAAATTCAGTTATGAAAGATGCAAATGGAGGACTATCTTTATCAAAAGGATTTATGGAAGTCGTTGGAAGGAAAATCCAAGAAACAAGGAAATATGTCAGATGAGGACTAGGAGATTTTAGATATGAAGGCATTTGGAAGCATTCAACTATGCTTGGCACCATCGGTGACATTTAACATTACACAAGTGAAGGCAATGGAAGAGTTGATGCAAACTCTAGCGAAACTGTATGAAAAGCTCTCCGCTTCAAACAGGGTATTTCTCATGAAGTGTTTATTTAATATGAAGGTGACAAAAGGTGGATCTATTGCAGATCATTTAAATGGGTTTAATATTGCTACTAGTTGGTTATCTTCTGTGGGTATTAATTTTGATGAAGAAATTAGGGCTCTCTTGATTTTTCGTTCTTTGCCTAAAAGATGGAATGGCTTGGTAATGGTTGTGAGTAATTAAGTTTCTAGATCTAATACCCTAAAATTTGATGATGTGATCGGTGTTATTTTGAGTGAGGAAACTCATAGGAAAACCTTAGGTGGATCTACATCAGGAAGTGCTTTGAATGCCCAAAGTAGAGGCATAACAACTGAGAGAGGAAACAATTCTAGAAATCATGGGAAATCAAGAGGAAAATCCAAGGGGAAGAGGTTTCAATCGAGAGGACCAAATGATTACTGGTACTATGGGAAACCAGGGCATAAGAAGAAAAATGAAGGAGACAAGAAAGATGGAGACAAGGAGACAAATGTGGTAAGAAACAAATCTAAAGAGGATGCTTTGCTTCTGTCTTTAGAAAGTGTTGATGATTCATGGATTTTAGATTTTGGGGCTTCATTTCATGCTACACCTCATAGAGGTTATTTTATTGATTATGTCCAAGGGGATTTTGGGCTTGTTTATTTGGGGGACAATGAACTCTATCAGATTGTTGGAAAGGAAAAAGATAAGATTAAGTTGTAGAATGGGAACCATTGGCTACTACATGGTGTAAGACATGTTCCAAGGCTGAGTAGGAATTTAATTTTAGTAGGGCAACTCGATGATGAGGGTTGTGTAGTTACTTTTAATGATAAAAATTGGAAGGTTTCAAAAGGTTCCCTTGTAGTAGAAAAAGGTGTGAAAGTAGGCACCTTATATCTTTGTACAGGTCATATTGTTCCTTCTACTTTGATTATTTTAGAGAAAAATGAATGTTTAGGAACAATTGTTGCAGTTCAGTAGGGAGAACAAACAGTTGTTGTAGATTCTGATATACTGTTGTGGCACAATAGACTTGGGCACATGAGTGAGAAAGGTATGAAATTACTTCATTCAAAGAAATTTTTACCAGGTCTAAAATGTGTCAATATGGATTTCTGCAAAAGTTGTGTGTATGGAAAATAAAAGAGAGCGAGTTTTGTCAAGAGTGGAAGGAAAAGAAAAACAAGAAATTAGAGCTTGTGCATACATATGTATGGGGACCAAATCAAGTATCTTCCCTTGGTGACTCTCATTATTATGTTACATTTATTGATGATGCAACTATAAAACTATGAATTTATTTCCTTAGACATAAATTTGATGTATTTTAAAACTTTTAAGAAATGGAAATGCTTGGTTGAAAATGAGACTAGTAAGAAATTAAAATGTCTCAAATTTGATAATGGTGGTGAGTATTGTCATCATGAATTTGAAGATTATTGCTCCACTAATGGTATTCATAGACAAAAAACTATTCCAAGGACTCCACAGGAAAATGGAATGGTTGAATGCATGAACGAGACTATAATGGAGTGTGTAAGGAGTACGAGGTTGCATGCAGTGTTGTCCTTAAACATGTGGGTGGAGGCTGTCAATAATATTGTAAATTTTATTTAATGGAGGACCCTCTACTCCTTTGGGTTGTGGTATTCCAAAGGAAACATGGACTGGTAAGAAGGTGAGTTATTCTTTTCTAAAAACCTTTGGTTGTGAAACTTATTCTCATATAGATTTTGCAAATAGAACCAAGCTAGAAGCTAAGTCAAAGAAATGTATTTTTTTGGATATGCCATTGATGAATTTAGTTATAAATCATAAAATTGTGAGAAGCAGAGATATCATATTTAATGAGAAAGTGTTGTACAAAGATCTGTTGCATCAACATGAGAAGAAAGAAGATGATTATGTAGTGTTGGATGATACTCCAAAAGATGATATTCCAGCAATTCCTCATGATCTGCAACAACCACAACAAAAAATACCACACACACTAGTGAATGTTAGATGGTCAACAAGGCTAAGTAGACCTCCAGAAAGATTTTCTCCCTCTTTGCATTCTATTTTACTTACTGATGCTGGTGAACTTGAATGTTATCATGAAGCTATGTAGGTGGATACTAAGATTCAGTGGGAGTCTGCCATGAAAGATGAAATAAACTCTTTGCTGACAAATAAGGCATGGGATTTATGCAAGTTGCTTGCAAGTAAAAGGGATTTACAAAATAAATGGGTTTATAGGTTGAAAGAAGAGGATGGACCTGTAAGAAAAGATTTAAAACCAAATTAGTGGTAAAAGGATTTGCACAAAAAAAGGGCATTGATTTTGATGAGATATTCTCTCCTTGTAAAAATGACTTCTATCTATTCTATTTTAACTATTGTGGCCATTAAAGATTTGCATTTAGAGAAGCTTGATGTTAAAACAACCTTTCTTCATGGTGATCTAGATGAAGAGATATATATATGGCACAACCAAAGGGATTTGAGGTCAAAGGTAAGGAGAACTTAGGGTGTAGATTGAAGAAAAGTCTATATGGCTTGAAGCAAGCACCTCGACAATAGTATTTAAAATTTGATAGTTTTATGCATAAGCATGGATATAGTAGGTGTCATTTAGATCATTGTGTTTATTTTAAGAGGTTGGATGATAACAACTACATTATTTTATGTTTATATGTTGATGATGTGCTAGTAGTTGGGTCTAACATGGATCACATTAAGGGGTTGAAATGTCAGTTAGCACATTCATTTGCTATGAAGGATTTGGGGGCAGAAAAATGAATCCTTGGTATGAAGATTTGTAGAGATAGGAAGAACATGAAATTGACATTATCTCAAGTTGATTATGTTGAGAAGGTGTTGCAAAATTTCTCTATGGAGAATGTTAAAGTTGTTAGCACACCTTTACTTGGTCATTTGAAGTTGACTAAGGAGATGTGCCCCAAGACACAAGAAGAGGAGGATAAGGTGTCCAAGGTACCTTATGGTTTAGCTGTAAGAAGCTTGATTTATGCTATGGTATGTACAAGGCTAGATATTGCACATGCAATGGGAGTCATTAGTAGGTATATGAGTCATCCTGGAATTGAGCATTGGAATGCAGTTAAATGGATTCTTAGATATTTGAGAGGAACATCTACTAAGTGTTTACATTTTGGGGGCTCTACTATTGATTTACAGGGCTATGTTGACTCAAATTTGGTAGGGGATATTGATACCAAGTGGAGTACTACAGGTTATGTATTTACTATTGGTGGGATAGCAATAAGATAGGTTTCTAGGTTACAGAAGGTGAACAGTTGCTACAAAGGCAACTAAGGAGATGATATGGCTTCAGTTCTTCTTGGAAGAACTGGGAGACCCTCAAAGGGATAATTATTTGTTTACAGATAGTTAGAGTGTCATTCATCTTGCAAAAAATTCTGCTCTACATTCAAAGACAAAACACATACAGTTGTTGCACCATTTCATTTGATTAGTTTCGGATGATGGATAGTTAAAGCTGGATAAGATACATACAAATGACAATCCAACAGATATGTTTACAAAGGTAATGACAAGGGAGAAGTTGAACTCCTCTTCAACTTCGGTTGGTCTTTTAGATTAAACAGAATAAGAACAACATAGTCCAAGGTGGTTTGATCTAGTGGGAGCCTCATGGAGTAGCGGTATAGCTACATGACTAGTCTCGAAGTGGGATATTATTGTTTAGTGTGGAGACTGATCAGTCTGCAAGTGGGAGATTGTTAGATTGTGGTGATTGATAAGGGAAGTACTGTACATATTCCATAATTCCTTGGTGGGGGAAATTTTTTGGGAGCTATTTTATCAACATTTTATGGCTGATATGTTGTAACTAAAAATAAGCCTAAAACGATAAAGATTCTTGTATAAAAGGGATTAGGGTTAGGGATTGTTTCATAAGGTGTGATCAATGTGAAATTGCTTCTTTCGGCGATATTGAGTTGTAAGGGATTACAAATTATAATCAGGTTGTAATCACTAGATCGTAATAATATTGGACTTGCTATTTGGTGGACGTAGCCCATGGATTGGGTGAACCAGGTTAAATCTTGGTGTCTTGTGTTCTCTTCTGTGCGATCTATTATTTTCTAATATTGTTTATATTTGCATGTAATTGTTATTTTTGTATGTGGTTAACCCTAATATTTTTGTCTAAGAATTAGATATTTGTATGTGAAGTTCATGAAAAAATGCTTACGATCGTACAGATGTCCAACCACTATTTGGTCATCCATGTGACAAAGACCATTTTAGGTAAGGAGTTTATTAGGGAATCTCATAGACACCATGTAAAATTACATGTAGCTGCAATGTTCTTATCCATCCTTCTAGAAATAGGAGATTCAAAGAAGGGAGCTACAACTTTGTGTGGAAAGAAAGATAAGGTTCAATTAATGGGGATAATTGAGGATGGTATAGACAATGTTGATTGTGATTGGTTGGTTCCTCTTTCACTTTCATTATTATGGGAGGGAGGTGAAATTTTTTCCTTTAGTTGTCACTTTGGAACTAATATTGTTTGAAGAAAATAATCTTGTAATTGCTAGAAACATTGCATTTTTCAAGAAGTTTGTCAAGGACATTCTCAATTAGGGTAAATGTTGGATAAAGAACAATTTACAAAGTTGAGACATTGATATTGATGGAGAGGATATGTTTGGCATCAATAGGGAAGTCAATGATAAGACAACTTCAGTTACAAGAGAGCATTCATACTCTCATTTGGATTTTGTCCATGTAGTTTTAATTGAAAAGTTACTTTAAAAGTTTTGATCAAAACTTTTTAAGGGCCAAGTGGGTTTTAAAAACTTAGGTAGTTTCTATCGAAACTATCCAATGCTCACTTAACTCAAGGTTCACCAACCCTTATAGTTTCGATAGAAACTAACTAACATAGTTTCTATCAAAACTATTTAAAAACTTTTGCTAGAAAGTTAGTTTCTATCAAAACTAGCAAAGTAGATGTCTTCTACAAAGTCTAAGATTTTTAGTTTTTTTCATGGCCTCTAGGCTCAATTGCTAGGTTCAGATGGAGCACTAAAGACATCTCGTTTTTCATGACTATGGATGTGATACATTTTGAATTTTTTAGGTATACATTTTTTTACGTGAATTGAATAGGGGTTCATTATAAAAATAAACCTCTATATTGGAAACTCATGGGAAAATAGTAACTAAGAGAATACATTTTTTGAAAAATAACTACAATCTTCATATTCGAGTGTTCTTTCAATCAAATGCATAAATTTTTTAATTAGGTAAATATATAATAAGTTACATGTGGCAAAAGCCATGTATGTCCAAATTAGTGTTAGGTCAACTTTAACTTTGATAAATTATGAAATACTAAGGATAAAGATATCAGACAACCTCCTCCATAGTTTTAGTATAGATGTTAACAAAATAAATTCAAAAGAATCACATTGATGTCTATTGTAGAAAAAAAGTTATGTCAAAAATAGTGTCACTCTTTAAAAATCAGGTTTTTGATATCATACCAATTTTTGTGGGAGAAAAAATAATTCAATCAAATCAATTAAAATAAAAAGTAAAAAAATATATTTAAAATCTACATAGAAAATCCTAAAAGACTATAATGTGCTTCATCTTCAAATTCCTAATTGTTAAATGACAATTTGCATCCAAAAATGAATTTTTTTTTGAAAATTCACAGTTTACTATCAGTTTAGGCAAAAATGTGTAACTCATTAATGTGGGTTCACTCAACTTGGGAAAAAATGATTTTGGGGCAAATATTTTTTTAATAGGGGCATTGTTTAGTATACGATGAATGCATGTGTTATGATTTAGGTTCATTGAGTGAAGCCTTTATTCCCCTTAGCATCTATTCACTTAAACCAATTAATTTTTTTCATACCTAATGAAATCATTTTTCTCTATATAGTCTACATCATTCACAAAAGGTGGAAATTAAATGCATCATGTCTACTTCAACAAAATATATTTTTCTACAATAACAAATTAGTGCATGCATAACTCCTTAGTCCATTAACAATGTTGTCACTATATATTTTTGGTTGCACATATATTTCGTTTGAAAAATCTGAACCAATCTTAAATATTGGATAAGATATGGTATATGAACTCAAACAAAATTTGACATATTCTTGAAAACTCAATATATTATGATTTATAAGAAATAAATTTTCCAAATCAAAAAAATGAATATCATGCATCTATTATGTATTTGTGTTATTATGAGCTTGCAACCATTTCATTTAATGAATTAACCCAAATTGGTATATTGAAATCTTGTCCTTGAAATGTACCACTTCTTGTTCTTTATTCCTTAATAATATATAGGTTTAAATATATCTTTAGACTCAATATTAGTATGACAAATAGATTTCTTTTAAATGATCTCTTTTCTCCAATAAACTTATTTTAATAAAAATCATGCTTAAATGTTTTTAAGATGAAATATTCAATCACTTAATCTCGGTCTTACTCTTTGGTTTTGTCACGCCTCTTTGATTCACATATGTCCTTTGAAGAATACATTATTCCTTAATTGAAGAATCTATTGAAACAATCTAAATTAAAGTAATAAAATTCCTCAAAAGGTGTTATTCTTTGATACAAATATAAATATTCTTATTCCAAGGGCAAGCACTATATATATGTGTGTGTGTGTGTGTGTGTGTGTGTGTGTGTGTGTGTGTGTGTGTGTGTGTGTGTATCACAATAATGGTTCCCACTTTTCATCACAAAGAAATCAGATGAAAAGTGGGAAAATCATCTTCTAGGGGTTTCAAATGAAACCCCCCAGGGCTTCATTCGAAGTCATGGCCCTAGGGGCTTCATTCGAATCCCTGGGCTTTGTTTGAATCCCCTTGTACCAACTATCATAGGGGCTTCAAATGAAGCCTTAGGGCTTCGAGTGAAGCCCCTAGGGCCAATAGGTGGCCAAAAAGTGGGCCATGGGGCTTTTTTTGAACCCCCCTGGGGCCAATAGGTGGCCGAAAAGTGGGCCAAGGGGGTTCGTTCGAACCCCCACGGGGCCACCAAGTGGCCAAAAAGTGGGCTAGGGGGCTTCATTCGAACCCCCCTAGGGAAACCTAAATAACCCCTTAGGGGGCTTCGAATGAAGCCTTTGTTCGAAGGCTCACCAAGGGTTTCATTCAAAGGTCCCAAAATTGGAAATTTTACAAACTGACCCAAATTTCTATCAATTTTTTCCCTTTTGAGGGCTTAAACAAGGGCTAAACAGGTTCATATTCTATAACTAAATATAGAAAATTATTGTACTTTGAATAAGTTTTCCAATGACTATATTTTTAGTATATATTGTGTTTATCATGATGTTTAATTTTTAGTTATTAAATATAGGTTGTCTAGCCATTTCACAAATCTAGATTTGAAGCTTCGAAAAAAATAGGTAATGAGAAAATAAAAAATCTCAAAAATATGTCCATCAAAGGTACGTGTGTTACCTTTCTATAAAATCAACAAAAAATTCATTTTGATAAATACAATTCAAATTATATTGATAAAAAACAAGCTATGTCTAAGTTATCGTTAGTGTCACTTTTCTACTAAATAAAATCTATATTTTTTAATGAAATTGAATTAAACCAACTAAACATGTTAGATATTGATGTTACTATTGTATCCTTCAAAGAATTTTTCATTATCATTTTTTTAAACAAAGTTATCTTGATTAAACGACTCATCACTCTTTGAAAATGTTAATTTTCATATAAACTACTTCTCAAAGGAGATGGAAAAATGGACTTCAACTAAATTTTATATATATATATATAAACTAGATATAAAATGCTAAAAATCATTGGTTTACATCATCATCAAACTCTTTACGAATTAGTAGCAATATGCATTTGAAAATCAAGTTTTTGTTAAAAATATATGCTTTTGTGTCAAACTTGGCCAAAAAGTGGGAACCATTACCATGGCCTAGTTAGATTGTGGTGACTGATCAGGAAAGTGTTATACATACTTCATGGCTTTATTTTATCGAGATTTTGGGCCAACATGTAATTATTAATTATAACCCTAAAGTGATCATAAAAATACTTGTATAAAAGGGCTTAGGGTTATGGATTGTTTCATTGTTGTGATGCAAAAATTGGTTCTTGCGGTGGTATTGAGTTGTAAGGGATTACAGATTGTAATCAGGTTGTAATCACTAGATTGTAATAATATCGGACTTGTTTTTTGGTGGACGTAGCCCAGGGATTGGGTGAACCACGTTAAATCTTGGTGTCTTGTGTTCTTTTCTGTGTGATCTATTATTTTCTGATATTGTTTATATTTGCATGTAATTGTTATTTTTGTCTATGGTTTAATCTTAACAGGCCTTACTCTACACAGACACACACATGTATATATGTATGTATATATATACAGATACATATGCATATATATGTATGTATATATATACATACATATATATACATATGTATGTATATATATACATATATATGTATATATGTATATATATACATATATACATATATGTGTATATATATACAGATATATGTATGTCTATATATGTATGTATATATATATACATACATACATATATGTGTGTGTGTGTATGTATATGTGTGTATATATATATATATATGTATGTATGTATGTATGTATGTATGTATGTACACACACACACACACACACACACACACACATAGGGCATCCCATCTATCCTTAGGCTAAGGAGTGAACCCCCTTTTTAATAGATACCCAATGGCAGTGTAGTGGGCTGGTCAAATGAAAGTTCTATTAAGCTATTTTATCAAAATGTCCATCCAAAGATTGGGATAGATGAGCAATGATGATAGCTAGGATAGATGAGACTAACTACTCTTTCCTTCCCTAAATAGTCTATATGAATGGGGCACCTTCAAACAATACATCTAGCTTCTGAACTGCCTATTTCCATAGTAGGGTTGATGGGTGAATAGGTAGGCCATTGTGAACCCTCAGGGAGTTAACTACCTTGATCAGGGACCCATACTTAATGAACGAGGTACCCACCCATAGAATTTTATGGTGTCTTCACACCTGACTTTTATTGTGGCCGAATTGAACAAATCTAGCTTGAGTGTGTCATGACCGACCTACCTCCCAATAGCTGGAAGTAGCCTACCTAACAATGAAACCCCTATCCCTATCCTGGGGAAGGGGAAGGGCCCCATTGTCTCTATAGGGGACTAGCTTCTATAACTATAGTTCTTCCCTAACTTTCTTGTTGGTTGCAATTGATTCAACTGATTATTCTTATCTCTACTTTGGACTAGCACCACCAGGTTGTGGCCCTATAATTTCTATGGCATTCCTTTCACCATCGAGATCGGGCTATGCACTTGGGATTATCTTTAGTTTATTCAGGTGGGTACCATTCTATAATTTCAAATTCTCATATGATAGGGATAAAGAGCTGACTTTACGAGATCGTAATTCATATCCCATTGACCTAGTGCCACTACCTCTTAAACCACCCCCTTGTTGGCAAGATTGAGACCCAAGGAGTGGTGCTTGGGGGCAATGTGGGAGAAGACCCATGACCAGTTGGGAATGAATCAGAACCACAACAACTTAGGGCTTGGAGGATAAGTGTGGAACCTGCTATAGCTCCCCCTACAATTCTATGTGTAGTATGGGTGGATTTAACTACCTTGCTCAACAGAGGTCCCTAGCCCCTAAAATAGTAGGGGGTAGGGCCAGGGATTACATATACTTTTATGGCCTCCCATGCTAGTATTAGTTAAGGACGGCCTTACATATATTTGGCCATTAAATTAAATCATCTTATCATAATTCAATTTTGAATTTATAAAAGAAAATAATGCTTGTGATTGTTTTTTTGGAATATTGAATTCAATTGTTAGATGTAAATAGTAACATTTTCTATTAAAGTCAAATATTACATGCAAATGCAAATGCTACAAATTGGCCATAAGTTAACTTTATTTTTAATCATATAAATAAATAAGAAAGTGGTCCTAATCTTAAATACAAATAAATTAACTATCACTAAATCAAATTATTGTATTAAAAACTATGTTTAGTTGTGTGTGTGTGTGTGTGTGTGTACCATATTCATTATTGTTTATCTAGTTTTAATAGAAAAAAATATTTGCATAATTTTATCTTGTCATAAAATATTTGTTCAAAATTATCTTTTAAATTTATAAAATTAATATTGAATTTAAATATCTTAAAACAATAACATTTAAATGCATATACATAGAAATTGGTTTCTTATATACATATACATAAAAATTGGTTTCTTATCTATATGATTAACATTGTTATATTTATGAATTATTTTCAAGTGTTTCCAAAAATCTACTTTATCAATAAATTATAAAAAATCATCTTTTAATTATACAAAGTCAAATATTATTAAATTATTATAGAAAATGAAAGTTACACATAAATATTATTAAATAAATGAAACAAACAATTATATCTAATGGCATGCTTACTAATTAATTTCTCATACAATAATATATCATTATCTCTCTTTTTTATTTTATTTAATATTAAAAAAATCATATCCTTTTTTGTCACTAAATCAAGCCATTCTATTAAAAAAATTATAAAAGAAACATTGTATGTAAAAAAGTTATGAATTACAGAATTTGAATATTAAGTTTAAATGGCGACATTTTCAATTAAAGTAAAAAATTGCATGCTAAATAATCTTCTAATATAAAATTATAAAATAATAAATATTTTTATTATTTATCTTGAAATGATCATTCATTTTTTTCCATTAAATTCAGTCATTTTATCATATAAACCAATTTTAAATTTATAAAAGAAAGTAGTGCTTGTAAAAATGTGTGCAATTATTTAATTGAAATATTAGATGTAAATAGTGACATTTTCTATTAAAGTCAAATATTGCATGTATAACAAATGCTACAAATCAGTTATAAGCTGGCTTTATTTTTTATTGTATACATAAGAAAAGGGTCTTGATCTTATATACAAACAAATTAGCTTTCATATATAAAATAACATTTATTATTCATTTTATTTGTTAATGTTTGACAATTTCTTGAATTCATTTTAGAATATTTCTTTTTAGTTCACGCCATTAAGCTTATTAGTTCATGGCATTAAGCTTAATAGTTCATGACATTAAGCTTAGAATTATAGGCATGGACCTTTCTTTAAGTATGATTAAATTAGTTAACTTCAACCAATCATATTTCATGATTTTTTCTTCACATTAAATTTTACTATTTAATAAAATAAAATGTACAATACTTAATCTTGTCAATTCATAAACGCATTTATCATTGATTTAATTGGTTAAAGCAAATGGAATGATATGAGCACATTTTAGAAAAAATCAAATAAACATAACCTCAACAAATCTAATTAGTTTTTTAATAATTTGACTTGTTAAATTTTTATTTAATACTTATCTTCTCAACAAACCTTATAAATAGTTTAAAATAATTTAAAATATATAATATATTTTTATTTTGAATTTATATATATATGTAATTTTTAAAACAATCTATCATTTTATAGCAATATTTTAAAAAAATTCTTATTTTATTTAATAATAAACTATTTTATTACTATTACATTTTTTTTTTTGAATAATTAAACTACTATCATAATATTTTTTCTCATATTATCCATCAATTAATTTTAGTATAGAATTATTAAAAATTATTAAATACATTTATTATATTTTCATTTAAAGAAATTAAAAATTAATTAAGGAGAAAGAAAAGGAAAGGAAAGGGGCTTTTATAGTCTATGCACTACAAATGGGGCGTACATACCATACCCCCTTCATTATACTAAAATTTTAAAATTATTAATGCAATTTAGTATATCTTTGTTAAATTTAATATATCTTCATTAAATCATTTTTTTAAAATAAGGAAATAATTTCTTATTGCATTATATATATAATTTGATAGGTAACAGGTAGATTGTTTATTATTTATTTATTATTATTTGTTGAGATTAATTATTAACATGTTTTAAGGTGGATTCAAACCTCAGAACTCCCACACGAGATACTAAAAAAATTTATTGTGTTGTAAACTCTTACATTCTTTTTCCATATATATTATTAAAGTATTTGTTAAATTTTAACCATTGCTATGCAACCTTGTGTTAATTAGTTCTCCATATTATAGATGAGTTTTTAGTAAATTTAATAATTATTTTTGTTGACCAAAGAATTATTATTTGTTAACTTTGTTTTATAAAGCTAATATTTTTTTAAATTTTGCTAGTCATATCATATTAAACAAATTATCTAATCAATTTTTAAAAATAAATAAATTATTAAATAATACTAGACCGTATATTTACAACCATATTCTCAATATTCTAATCCTTACATTTTTAAACTAAGATTTAACATTAATTGTTATTTCATTTTGGTGATATTTTAAATTTAATATTTTAAATTCATTTTACATTGTTGAGTTTTGTTTCTTCTGTATGTTAAAATAAGATCTATTATTTTAAGATCTATTAAAGAACATAAAACATAGATCTTGTTAAACTTTTTTTTTACTTCAAATAGGACTCGTGTTGTAACAAACAATTGATTTTTGTATTCTTAGATGGAAGTAGAATTCCTTATAAACTTTTTAAATTGAAATTTTGATTAAGAATTTTTGCCGAAGTACCTTGATATGAAGTTGTAACAAGTGCCACGTAGTGGCTAGTTAGAAAATAGTGAGTTGAAGTTATAATAATTTAAGAATAAAAATTTAATAGTGAGTTGTAATGATGTTAATTTAATATAATATAATAAATATTTTTTAAGATTTAAAAAAAACTATCTTCATAATAATTTTAAAAAAAATTATAATTAAAAAAATTATCATATAAGTGTAATGTTAGAATTAATTTATTCTCAGATTAAAAACAATTATTATTCAAACTACATATATTATTTAGTTTCTAACATAAAAATATTTTTGAATTTATAAAAATAAAATTATTTGATAAGTTTTATAGTTTGATATAAGTCTTATGTGTTTCATATTTTATATATTTCATCCTATATTGGGTAGCCAATAAGACTGCCAATCAAACTAAAATAAAATATTTTTCGTTATTTTAAAAATTAAGATTTGACATATAAACATTAGAAAAAAATCAAAAATTAACTTAATTTTAAAAATACTTACATTTTACATTTTAAGGAAGAATTAATCACTCCTTATGCACAAGTGATTGCAATAATATGTATCTGGCAAATACAATAAGACTCCCTTTCATAAATACTGATATTAAATTTCACATTGAATCACATTAAGTAACCTAAATATTTGATTTATCCAAATCTAATATATTCTCATGGCATTTATTTAAAAACTCAAAGATAAAATGCATTTCTATGTTTTGAAATTAGGGACTAAAAATCTATTTTGTTATTCAATTCACTCAATTGTCTGTACTCCAAATCTTGACCGTAATTCTTGCAAGTTTCACTAAGACTCATAATAAGCCATCAAACTGTGTCATTGGTAATAAACCAATCAATTACAGTAAAGAGTTAAAGAAGTGAGATATAACATGCAGTTCAATGATTTGAAATTTTACCCACGAGAGGACTAAAACTATCTATTTAGTTCTTCAATTTCTTCAGCTGTCTGTACTCCAAATCATGGCTGTACTTTTTGGGTCTCTCTATGAGAGACTGAGTATCCATCATTTCCTCTTAAGGTGCTCTTACAGTTTTTGTATATGTCCAAACTAATATTGTCTCTTCATTACACGAGGGCAATTATTGTACTGGCTTACATGATTCTTATGTTTCCCTCTTTGCTTTCAAATAGTAATCGTTGCATATAATGATGAGTAATCATCCTCCATTAGCATTTCGGCCTTTTCATCTTTGTGGCAAATGATGAAGATGTGTGATGAACATTAAGAACCCTTCAACCCACTTCATATTGCAACCGAAATTTGCAATCATGCAGAATATAGTGAAATTTTAAACATATATGCAAGTACTCTTGTACAAAATCATGAATTCATGCTTTCCATTAACTTTTTCTATAATGCAAACAAATCGTCTCTCTTTTTAAGATCCGTGTCAATTAAGCATCATTTTGTTTTGGCACATATATACATATACTGTTAGAAGATTGTAGTGTAAAATGTTTTCTTTTTTAGATGTTACCTTTATTTACATTACCAAAAGAAATTGTGTTGTCTTTATATATATATATATATATATATAACCGATGTTGCAGGAATGTAATGTAGTCTAAAACGTATCTTGACTTTAATCTGTCACATTTTAACATAACTGACATCGCCATAAAGAATTTCAAAATTGTTTTGGCCGATGTATATATGTATCATCAGTGCTGCAGAAATGTAGTCTAACATGTATCCCCAAAACTGGTAATTAGTTGTTCACTTTATTTACATCACCATAAAGAATTTATTCTGGCCTATGAATGTATATACCAGCGACGTTGCAGGAATGTAAACTAAGGGGCATCCATGAACCCAGCAAGTAAGGCAATATTTTCATTAACCATAAGGAAATCAATCCCCATGCATCCTTAAACCCAACAACTCAGATAATCATTTCATTAATCATAGACAAATCAAGCCCAGGATCAAGATGCTTTCTGCTTTCAAATTCTTCCAAATATGGAATGAAGACTGTACATACAAAAATTTGAAACAAGTTGGTATTCTGACCACAATAATACTAGTTTGATACAAATCTGTGACGTCAAACAATGGTTGTACATGAACAGATGCAAACTTCATCGAGTGATATCAAAGCCTCATGGGAAAATTCTCCAGAGGGTAGATGCAATGAAAACAAGGAAAACCTTCCCTATGTTTAAATTGCTTCTACATCTGGAGCGCGATTACAATTGTATAGAGTTAGATTGAACTTATAGTGCATCAAAGAGCGGCCTAGACAATATACTGGTAAAATAAACAAAACCTAGCTCCAACTATGGACAACTGATCTTGATACCAATAGGTTGTTAAGAGAGAATCCCCTTCTTGTCCTGAACGATCCAGATGGTGTATAAGAAAATTTACAGTACAATATATATTATCAAGCTGCTGGAGAATCCTAGCAAACCATTTGACAAACTGCACAACATTTTAGAGTTAATTTTTTTTGTTTTAATGGAGGGTTCAGACCTGCAAGGAAGCCCAGCAGAGGCACAAAAGCCTGCGAGCTATCAACCAGCGAAGGCAAACATTTTAGCAACCCGAAACAAGCACACTCATGCCTGAAACCTCTTCGACTAAGAGCCACAGACTGAGGGGTATTCATTCCGCCAAAATTGTCCAGGGCACAATCCCAGCCTCATCCAAGTTGAAATTTGAAATCACCTCCTTGTAAGCAATTTCGATGAATATGATCTTTCACTGAGCAAGTTCAGCAGGGTATTGATGATATGCATGTTCTTCACAAAAATCTACATCAAGAAACTTGGCAACAAATGCCCACATCCTGTAAACATCTTCAAAATTTGACAAGAAACCAAGAGATGCGGTCACAACTTCTACTTGTAGTGATACTCTTTTTCCTTCCCACCTGCTGCTATTCACTAGAGATTTACACAAGGAAATGTCATCTGCATCTAAGGCATCCTGTAGTTCTTCACCATTTTCTACCAGTCTGAGATGACTGAGAAATCCAAGACCAAGTGCTATATTGTTCTTGTCAGCAAGCTTCTGAACAATTTCAGGTGCAATTAGGCCTCCTTTGCAATCATACAAGTTAAATGCCACTGCAGCACCTCGATCATACTTGATCTTTGGTCCATATATGTGCACAAGAGCAACGCCGCCATCTGGTCCAGGATGTCTTAGCTGAAGCAAAGAAGTGACAAGCCAATTAATAAGGTATCTAAGTCTCAGAGTTATTTTGTTGAGACCCATGCTGTCTATATGATCGAGATGCTTGCACAAAAACTTGTTATTCCACTCGTATTCATGATGATTTGCAAGTTCAGCATCACTCAAACCCTCGTATTCATGATGATTTGCACTTCCATTTTCCTCTTGGAAATAGCCCTGCTTACCCTCTTCTTCCATACTAAATGATACCATCCTGCCCAAGCTGTCAGCTCTATCTATTGCTCCCAAATCTAATAATCTACCTCCGTCTCTCCTGCCTAAAAGTCTGAACTCGCCCTCAGTCTCCCGCCGTATGGCATTTTCCTTGGTTTTGCACGGTTTTGGACTCCCATTTATCACACCATTCGATATGTTTCCAACCTTCAAGACATGATTATGAATGTATGCCGAGCCATTCTGGATGTGAGCGGAACCATTCTGGATATGGGCAGAACCATTCTGAATGTGACCTGAACCATTCTGTATGCAAGGACTACCAATGGAAATGATCTGCTTTTCAGGGTTCTTTGGATCCTCATCGCAAGTTGTAATTTCACCATATGTGCTCTCCAAGACTTCTTCACTGGGTAACTGGCCCTGCTTGGGAGTAGTCTCGTCTCTTTCTGCTTCCTCGTTCTCTAGAATGAAAGATAACTTGCTCTGTTTGGAGAATCTCCAAGAACCACCGATCCGTCCTGATGAAACCCTATCGTCCTCAGAGACCAAATTGAGTCCTCCATTTGAGCCATTTAGTGAAGAAAACCCGTTGCATTGAACTTTCTCCTGTCTCTTGGAGGGAGAATCTCCAGGATCAAGAAACTCAATCTCATGGCATTTTCCATTTGTGTGTTGGTCCGGCAAGGAAAGATCGGCCCCTGCCGCATGTAAAGGATGACATATTTCACCACCATGTTTGATCAGATCTGCCTCCGGGGATAATGGTGCATCATATGGCATCCCATTTGATTGGGCATTCCCATCATGAGATAAGGGGCTTTTGTGAGATCTAGCACCAAAATCCCTGAAGGTGGTTTTGGGAGAGAAGGTACCCAAATCCCCTTTTGAAAGAGGACCAGAGACAGAAGGACTTTGACCCAAATCAATGCAAAACAAGTGATCATTCTCATCTTCACTGTAATTGGGACTTTTTAAAGTAGAAGCATTGTCTATGTCATCCCTAAAAGAACTATCTATTTCACTTGCACAAACATCTCTTACTTGTGATGAGGAGAAGAGCCCAGAAAAGGCCGGCAGCTCCAATCCCGGGTGCGGTTGAAGACCAGTTTCAATTTCATCCTCATCAGCATCACTGTTCTTGCTGCTCTGCTCATCTGCAGGCTCCTTGAGGTAATCAAGGCTATACGATGGAACAATGCTTACCAATCCAGCAGCCGAAGCTCCATCTTGACTCTCAAGGCTTTCCACAACAGAGTTTTTAATGAAAAGGCAGCCAAATCCAGTCGGGTCTTCGCCAAATACCTTGTAAAACGATGTGATTATAAAATCCGGCCTGAACAGGGAAAGTCCAAGAGAATCCATGTCCTTGGGACCCAAAGCACCTGCATCCAACAACACATGCCATCCATTTTGCTGTGCCAAGGCCATCCACTGAGTAGAATACTTGGCCCCTGTTACTCTGGATTGGAATGGAAACACAAATACGCCCACTGCAGAATCCTTCCTTCTACCCTTCTTGTGCTTTAGCTCTTTCTTAAGTTCCCCAGAGCAAGGCCTCAAAGATGGCCACCTGAAACAAGCGCTACGAACCTTTGCCCCTTTGTTTCTTGCAATCTCTCCCATCCAATTAACCGACTGGCTGTCATAATCATACATAGTTAACAGCCTCCGGTTCTGATGAAAAGGATATGATTCTGCAAGAATCTTGAATGCACACCCCCTGTTAACAGTAAAAACCATACTATACTCGCTCGTGGGAATATTAAGAAACTCCATGATTCTATTCCTCAAATCCTTCTGCAGGCTGCTTGACGCGCCATCCAATGCATGAGATATCAAGCTAACGGAGATTTGAGACAGCCCAAAAGAAAAACACTCGGCCTGAGAGTGAGAAAGCAGCCCAAATCCACAATAATCCAAGCATACCTTCCTGTTCTGGTGCTCGCCTAGATGATGATACTCATCTCCCCTTAGCTCCTCTACTTTTTCTGTACCCAAAAACTTGGGATACAGCGTCTTGAACTTTGCATACGACTCATCCAAATCAGGAATTTCATGGTGAGTATTGAAAACAACATCCGATGCAGCCTGTGTAGTGGCTTTCAAGAACTCAATCTGCGCATCAAGATGGGAAGAAGATGTGGTAGAAACTGAAATAGACGATGTAGAAGCCACCGTTTCATCATCGCCATTACTCCTTTGCAAGATCTGAGAGGCTTTTCTCCCGGATCCGTCAATTTTTTCCGCCAATACAGACGGGGATTCACAATCTCTCTGCAATTTAGGCCTCCTAGTAGGCTCAACAACAGTACCCCTCCCCTTGCAAAGGAACAGGGGCTTCCATGAATTCAGATTCTGCATTGCTCTGTCTTGCATCTTTGCCCCCTGTTATGATTGAAATTACTATTTATTTCCCCATCGCGCAAGGCATCCAATCAACTCAATTACAAATGTCATGCATAAACATATGAAAGCGTGATGTTGGCGTTATGTTGTGGAGGGACGAGCAGGAGTATTGACTTCCAAATCGCTCTGTATTTTACTCATTTCTTCACTGTCCGTGACCTATTAATAATCCACGTCTGACCTCTTCTCTTTAAACAAAGTAAAGACACCTCAAACTCCAATATTAAAACCGTTTTCTAACTCGTAAAAGGCGTTTAGATACGGGGAATTCTCTGGCGGACATGAATACGACCAAAAAGCATGACGAAAGCACTCCTTTTACTTGCCTGCAGGGGGAATCTGGATAAGAAAAGGCGCTCAAAAGCCGATAACGATTTTTTGCTTTTGAGCCCAGAATTGACCCACCAAGATTTCAACCCAAACAGTAAAACTCCATTGAGATTTAAGGAATCAGTCTTTCAAAATTAGCCGAGACAATTAGGTGGAGTCTTCAAATCTTGACTGGAATCCAATTGGTTGAGTCATTTCAATTGTACCATTTGATACTGCACCAATGAATCAATATTATCTGGTACAAACGGAGGAGATGGCTTGATTGATTAGAGAAGTTTACGGATCTAGTAAACACTTCCTGAAAAGGATCTGTATAATGACCAGAGGAGCTTACAGAAGTAGTAAACCCTCTCTAAAAAGGATTAGTGTGAAATTGAAGTAATGGAAAATTGTTTTGTATTTGCAGAGGGCAACAGTACGCTTACCTACCCTATTTGTGCTGTCTGGGACAGCGTACATGAACTCCGAACTATCCTTTAATCTTGTCTGGTTTCGTGGGAGTTTATCCTATTGGTCTCATGTCATTGGATATGGCTGTCTTTTATAAATGGTTATAATATTTAATTAGTTGTCTTTGGCATTTGTAATAAGTTATTACCTTGTCTATGATGTTTTTAATCAATTTTTTTGGATCATGTTTGAGGTTATGTTCAATTGACTAATTCATGGTAGATGTAGATATATGATCCATAAGTTGAACATGTTCCAATAGTTGTGATAGGGGAGATCATCTAGTAGTTGAGCACATTCAAATAGTTGTGATAGTTAGGTTATCTTTTTTGAGATCTCTTTATTTTAGATTGGATCATGTTTGAGGTTATGTTCATTTGACTAATTCATGGTAGATGTAGATATAGTCAATTGTGCTAGAATGTGATAGGGAGAAGATCTAGTAGTTGAGCCCGTTCACTTAGTTGTGATAGCACTTGTTGATTTAAATGCTAATAATTGAATGGAATGTATCCCAGTGCTGAAAAGCGACAAATCATGTGATGACAAATTAGTGCACACATAGAACATTACTTAGTAC
The DNA here is from genome assembly GCA_028749045.1 of Cupressus sempervirens. NCBI lineage: Eukaryota > Viridiplantae > Streptophyta > Pinopsida > Cupressales > Cupressaceae > Cupressus > Cupressus sempervirens. Next base: position 555,485,133 of record CM053783.1, read on the forward strand.
ACAAGTGTTGGTTTCACTTCTTTTTTGGGTTGTTTGGACACCTTAGCAAATAGAATGTTCGTGGAGCTCTAAAACCTTAGTTATAAGCAAAGGACTTACTAAGTAAACTTCACAAAAATTTGGAAGTGATTTATGAACTCTACATAAGATTTTGAGAAGGACAAAGTTAGGGTGCTCAAATAGTGGATCATCTCTGCAAGACCCCTATGTTGTTCCATTGATGTTAGATTCAAATTTATTCATTTCACATCTTAACTCTTCTAGAATGTTGTTGGTTGACACCTAATATACTAGAGGTTTCAAAATGTGTGTTTAGGGCTTGATTTCTGATGTGTGAGCATTCTGGGGTCATTAGCAATCTTACAACACCCAAATATATTTCATTTCACTCTTTACTGGACAGTAATCTCGCATAACCCATTAATCCACTAGCTTCAAACTTTAATCATAGCTTCACAAAATGCTTAACCAATACTAGATCTAACATCTAATCATTCATATATTCATTCCATGATAACTTGTGAAACTAACCATAAAACAACTCACAAAACCATCCACAAAAGTAACACAATAATACCAAGATTTTTATCATGGAAATTCTTGGTCAAGGAGAAAAAGCACAATGGTAATTGATACCCACAAGTATTTTGCACTATTCTAAAATGCACAATGTTAAAGGCTTGACCCTATTAGGAGCTTACAATGATGCCCAATTAAAAGCAAACCTTATTAAGAGTTACTTTGTTAAGGGATTTGCCTCCAATTTGTTAAGATCCTTACTCTTTTAAGAGTAACATTGTTAAAGGATTTTCTTACTCAAATTAATGAGCCACCCTATTGAAGGAATTAACTTTAAATCCTACTAAAGATTATGCTCACCTTGTTAGAAGTGACCTTGTTAAGGGATTTTTTCTTGTCATTCTTTTAGGTTCAACCAAGAAGAGTGATCTAAAAAATAGGACTTCACTATTTCTTGAATAGATCATTTTCAGTTCACTATCTACATCTCCTCACAATTATTCAACTACTAGCTTGACTGCATAACCCTTGTCGATCACAAACACTCTTACTCTCCTACTTGCAAAATAACACTCCGCCATATAAATATACTTCTCATTATTAGGTCAAATCAACAACTTAACATAAATGTACATATTTGAAATCGGTATAAATAGCTTGACCAAAACATATGATCAAACCTGAATTCGTCATCAATTGTTACCACACAATCAACCACTTGAAGCATGCATCCATCTAACATAGAACTTTTGGTCTTTTCACCTTTTCAAATGAACATACACATTACCAAGAAATTCCATCACAATTACCAATGTTTAATTGATCCATCAAAACTTATTGGCTCCATGTCATTGCCACATCATCAACCAACTCACCAATGCAAACAATCTATCAAGAATGACCTACATTCTACTAGTTCAAGATCAAACACAAAAATTCAACATGTTCTTCATTTCCCTTCTTGAACTCTCTTCAATCGATCCTAAACTTTTCTTCTTGTAAACCAAATCAAACACAACTCTCACCATGATCCATCAACTGAGTAATAATTGTAGATCTTGGATTTCATCACTTGAAACAACACAAATTTGATAAACCAATCAAGTCATTCACTCTCTATAAACTAATCAACCCTGTTAAATTGTCTCACTTTAATTAATCATAACTCACTCAATACTAATGCATGTGGTACATAAAATTACATATACAAAAACTAGAAGCATCTATGAGTTTTCCATGTATCTATCACACACTCTAAACTCATCACAAAAATAAATTGCACACTAAAATTTTCACCTGCACAAGAAGTAACTTGGTTTCCCAACAAACTGTTTAACACCAACTATCAAGTTGACATTAATGTGAACACAATAATTGATCCCATCATAATCAAACATGCACTTCAATACATTTGCATTAGTCATGCCAACTATCTTCCCCTTTGGCATTGATGGCAATGTTAAACAATAATATAAACACTAAGATCATGATAAATCAATATCAAGATCACCACCCATCACTAATACCAAAAACATTGGAAAACCAATAACTAATACAACTGATTGGTCCCCCTAAGTTGATCCAACCTCTAGTCTATAATTCACACACATCTCCCCCTAGGCACGTGATTATCTTTTTCTTCTTAGTTCTTCTCAACCAATTGTAGTACTTCTCCTTGATGATCTTTCTTGTTCTTCTCCCTCTTTAACAACAATGCCAAAGTTGCTTCACTCATTTTTTATTTCACCTTCATACTTTGAATCTCTAATAAACTTTCTAATAAAAAAACTAAATGAGAAATCAACCAACTACTTACACCCCACAGAAAGATAAACATTTATGTTTAATGGACTGATGCAGTAAAAACATCTCAATTCTAACCTGATAAGGAAATGACCCCTAGCTTATATCTTGAGTAATCAAAAGTATTTGGAAGTAATGGCTTACTGAATACATTTGCAACTTTCTCCTTTGATGTTACATAATCCATCCTTACTTCCTTCTGTTGTACCTTTTTCTTAGTGAATATGTTTTGCAACTTTCTCCTTTGATGTCACATGATCCATCCTCACTTCCTTCTCTTGTACCTTTTCTCTTACAAAATTATATTTTATTGCTATATGTTTTGTCTTGGGATGTTGGACTAGATTCTTTGATATATTAATAGGACTTGTACTATTACAATAGATGTATTTGGTCCAGTTACCTTCTCATTTATACCTTATGACACTTGGTTGATCCAAATTTCTTGTGAATAATTACTTGAGAAAATAACATATTTGGTTTTATTTGTTGACTGAGATATACAATTTTATTTCTTACTGGTCCAAGAAACAAGTCTTCCACCTAAAAATATCACGCCACCACTTGTGCTTTTCCTATCATCAGCATTTCATGCCCAATCTGCATCAGTAAATATCTTCAAAACAAAGTCATCACTGTGAAAATACAAAATAAAATAATCAACTATTCCTTAAAGATATCTAATATGCTTCCTTTGGATTTGATTGAAACATTGCAACTATTGTAGTTTCATGAACAAAATTAGCTCTAATATGAAAATTTAATGCAACTTTCCATCATGGATATATATAGAGTCTCATTAGTTGAGCTTTAAGCATCACCCACTACTACATTTGAGGTCAATTTTTGACAACAAAATGCTGCTATTGCGAGAGAAAAATCTTGCATGAAAAATGAGAGAGCAAAAGAGGGATCTATGTACTCATAGTTGGTGTAGTAGCATCTATGGCCATGTTACATGTTGTTGACATTGCAGTCAAAAATACATCTGACATTCTATTCCTCATTATAGGTGGTGTCAGCATAGGATCATTACTAGGTGATGAAAAATAACATTGTTGTAGCATAAAAAATCATGGACAAGATTGTTAGAGCATAAAAAAACATATATTTTGAGAAAAACACAAGTGGAGAATAGAACATGTCATTTATTTGAATGACCTGAAGCACCCTCATCAGGGCCATGAGGTACATCACCAATTAGAAAAATCTATAAAAACAACACATCAATATTCTAGTTAATGACATAAATAAAAAAGTATAATATATAAATCATTATTGATCTCTTTTAATAATTAAAAATTGCACTAAAACTTGTTGGTTAACAATTTGTCCTCCTATTAGATTTTATAACCTGACTCTTTGATACCCAAAGTTTTGGAGAGACAAAAAGATGTTTACGAACAAATGGGTCAATGTATGTATTATATCACTACCCTCTAAATTACTAGGTACAACTCCCTTATGATTTACAATGATATGCAATGAATGTGTTTTTATGAGATCAAAAGTTTAGACATTATAAGCTCTTAACTCGAGAGCAGTAAAGGATAACCAAATTTTATGTAGACACAAACAATTCAGGCAAAATATATTTTAATAGCTTATCACACCTAATGAAATGACTGCAGTAGATTATCTTGAGATCTTTGTCTCTCATTTCTATTCTAAATGAAGATTAACCATCTAAATGCAAAAGAGGAATGGAAGAAGAAATGCGTATGAAGACAAGTGGAATTGTTTTTAACTATCAGCCTTAAATGAAATGGAATCCAACAAGTAACTAATAGGTTCATACACATTTATCTTTCACTTCCAAATGAAACTATCTAACATGTTATGAAACCAGCAAGAGAGGAAACATAACCATATATGAAGAAAGTAAATGGAATCACCTTTGCTATAATTACCAAAATGAAATGGGATCCATATGGTTATTACAGAATCACATATGATTGTCTTTCAACTCTTATTGCATAACTAATCTATGCATGGGCAACAAAACATGACAAGCAAATAGGGTCAATAGAATTACAGACCAATTCACCATCACATTTTTCGACCCTTGTATTATCAAAAGAAGTTACATTTATAGTTTTTTGTCATCCCTCAGTTCAGTAGAGAAATAGTCACAAAATAGAATAGAAAAGAAAATATGAAATTATTCAATGATATGAATAGGTGGCATCTTTTCTATTGATGATTTTGGATCCATGGTACTTTTGAAAACATATGATGACTTTTTATCTTCCTGCAACTTCAGGAAATCTTGTAGAAATCTTTAATTTTTCATATTCTGCTATTTGGCACCAAGTCTATATAATTCATATTATAATGGTCGTTGGAGCTTTGAATTTCTATCATTGATCTCAAATCAACAGTCAAGATTAAATCATTATAAACCTTTTCGTTTCCCTCTTTGCACTTTCTCCTTGGGTCCCTTTGTGTACACATGGCAAATTGTTGTTATGTCACAATGATTATTTTTCTTGCATCTTTTTATAGCAACATAACGACAAGCATTGATCTATTTTTTATCTAATGGCGACGATACAAGATCTTAGCCCTTTGTTTACTTTGCGATGTGGATCCACTTTCTAGCTATGCACATTGTGCTAAATAGGTGGCACTGTTTCATTACTTGGAGAATCTAACATTGACCTACTTTGCTTCATGACACTTTGTGACTAGGTTTTGACTATATCTCGTGGAATGTAATGGCCCATAGGGACATGTGTTGCTCTATCATTATTTCACTATAATTAATAGTTGAGCAACTTTCCATAGTGATATAACGATAAGCGTTGATTTCAAGTTTGATCTACGATGATGATTCTTCTAACAATCTTACCCTCAGTTGGGTCTCACAGATAGATGTCAACTTGTTGTTATGTCGCCATGATTATCAGTTGTGCAACTTTGGAAAATGATATAGCAATAAATGTAGATCCTTTAAGATCTGACAATTGAGGAGATGCGTTGTTGAATACTTATATTTCCATCATAAAAAGCCATTCGTCGATATGGTCTTCATCCGACAATCTAGATTTAGTCTCTGAGCCATTTGACTTGTCAACTTTGTAATGTAGATGTGTAGATTAAATATAAGTCATCAATTTCATTGTAATAAGAGTCATACCACCTTGACTAGGCTCTTTCACCATTTCTGATGATTTATTTGCTTCTCTTGCATTTGATCTTGATCATCTGCAATATCTTCCATGAAAAAATATTGCACATCATGAATCCTTGTCTTCAACATGATTAGGAACAAAGAAAGACGAATCAATAGAATATCGAGACCTTTTTCTCATCAGGGAAATACATAACAAACCCTCCAAAACCTAATCACCTAGCCATTGGACTAGTGCATTGCCCATATGATTTCTTGCATTAGATTAGCTCAAAGGAATGATGAGAAGAAAGGCCATCGTATGGGCAATCTAAACTTAGACTCAAGACATTGACATTAACATGACTCAAACCTAAGGCAAAAAGAGATGAACTAAAAGTTGGGCAACAATACTTACTTGATAACTTTTAGCTAGCTCCATCAATTCAATTCCTCTCCTCATTGACTAATGGATTTGAGGTTGTTGAGATGGCAATTGCTACAATTCTAATGATATTCTATAGAGGGCCTTTCAAATTGCAACCACGAGATCAGGGGCTAATGCAAAATCAATAGTGAATGGGTCCTCCTTTGTCAACTCCTCCTCAGGGACTGCATGTTGGAATTAACAAGTGGGAAGATTGACTTGTTGGGGGGAGGGGGGTGAATTAGAAGTAACTAACTTTAACCTTTTCAAATCCTTTTAATTGAAATTATTTACATGCATCTAATTCATCTAATAAACATGAAAATAAAAGACATGCATGAAAATAGATAACACAGAAATTTGGTAACTCAGAAACCCTCCAAAATGAGAAGGTAAAACTGGGCTGGGGATGACACCCACAAAATATCACTACATCAATGTGTAACTGTTCAAGGTTACAATGTTTGACCACTTCCAATGTCTTGCCCTATGAAAGGTCTATCTTGTTAAAGACTTTACACCCTATTAAAAGTGACCTGGTTAAAGGATTTCGCTACCCTGCTAAAAGTAGGCCTAGTTAAAGGACTTTTGTACATTCACTTGGAATGCCACCCTGTAAAAGGATTTACAAATGACTGCTAGGCCAACCTAAATCCATAGGATTTCCATATCTAATACAATTGCTAGGAAGTATTAAAAGCATTTGACCTAATAGCTTTGCAATCTTCAATTGCTTATTCTAGATCCTTGTTCTATTCTTATTGATCTAATCCTTGCTTGATTTGATATGTCACTTTGGGAGGTTCTGATACTCTGTTCTTAGTCAATTGAATTCTGCAATGCTGCTTTGTTCTTCACTAAGTCTTTTAAACTCCCCTCTAAATTTTGCTATGGTTCACCCATATACTTCTCTCATCCGCACATACAATGGGGTTTCATCCTCCTTTTAAAGATTTCAAAGACTTAGGGTTAGGTATGAATCTATGATCAATATCAAATATTCATTTCCCACTTATTTCTTGCACTTTTCCTATTGGTTGCATGCCTTCTCCATTTTTCTTATTGGTTGCATGTTGATTGCAAAATATTCGTTCTTATCTTCAAGCTCCTTCAAGATTCATCCTATGTCGACTTCGAAAATGAGTTACATCTGGGTTTGTAAAGGAACAAACTCATATGTTGATTCTGTGTTACTCAACACATACTAGTTGCTGATGCTCGACACATATAGGAAAATTGGCTCACTCAGCTCCTATAACAATTTTGTTTCACTCGACATCTATAGTAACTCAGAACTTGAACTTTACTCGGCACCTAGAGATTGCTCAGCACTTGAAGTTCACTCGGCACCTATTGAATTTTTTGGCTCAACATACATTGTAGCTCGACTTTTCTATTATACTCGGCATCAACTGAAGAATTGGTTAAGTGTGTTGACACTTAATTGTCAAAACCAATCTGAGATTGACACTGCATGCTCCTTTCCCTTACCCAATTCAATACTCATCTGTAAAAGTGAGATTCTTAGCACTATAATTAAAATTACTCCAAAATAGTAGTGAGAAAAAAAACATAATAGTAAAAAATAATGAGTTTTACCTATTAGGAAGAAGAAGTGCCATGAGGATCATCACCATCGCTTCTATGTTGTTGTTGATTCATGTAGTTAGTCTGTATTTCAATAAAGATTCATTAGGACATGTAAAAATGAATCTAATTAGTAGAAACGTTAGCAAGAAAACCTAATAATTTAATGGTGTTGTGGAGTCAATGTTCAATGATTTAAATGGTGCATAGTATGTACCACCCTAGCCTTGGTAATGTCTTTATTTATATATGTGCAATTTAAATTGTAATCGATAAGTAGCTATTCCCTTGCACATATTGATTTTATCGCACATACAAATACGTGATTTCTCTCATGCACCTCAAATATGCAATTGGGTTGCTTAATAGTTGATGTAGGTCGCATACTATTTATAAAACCTACAATATTTCCTGGTGCTTTTGGCCTTCCATCAATGTATATAGCTACTCTTTTACTTTGTGCATTCTCTTTCTATTGTATATATTTTTCTAATAGTGCATACCTACACATACTTTTATATATATCTAACAATGCATATCCAACTACTATAATCATTAGAAGGTTTGATATACTCCATTAGTTTGACAACTTTGTTGTAAGAGACCTTGATGCCAAGAAAATAGGTCCAAACCATGTAATGACGATGGTACTACATGATATATCTTCTTTCCAACACAAAAATCATTTTTTATTAGAGGAAGTTCCTTGGGGACCCACTATCTTTGTAGATGTTGGCACTTAAAGGGCACCTCAGAGTCGCCTTTGTTCTCATTGTTAGAAGAACATGAGCCCCCTTGAACAAGGAAATATTTCACATGTTTATTAAAATTATTTATGATCTTTTGGCCTCTAGTTGATCTCCTTAATGTAGACATACTACATGTCTCACTTTCTTGTTCCATTCTTATACTTCCCTCGGTTGAGGAAGACACATCTAACAAATACCTATTTGATGGTACGTACACTCAAAGAAATGATATAGATAGCTAGTAATGAGTGAGATATTTTACAAAATGATAAAAGAAATTAATATGATATATAGGGTGTATTTGTTGGAAATATTCAGGATAAGACAGGTTACTGAGAGGGGAGGGGTGAATCAGTAACCTATAAAACTTTTAAACAATTCAGCATTTTAACCATTCATCATTCATTCATCTAATCTACTGCATAAATGAAAGATCAAGCATTCATTGCACATGTACCCAGAGATTTGGTGACCTAGAAACCTTCCAAATAGAAAGTAAAACTAGGGTGGGGATGATGCCCACAAAACTTCAATACTGCAGCATAAAGTTGGCCTATTAAGGCTTACAATGATTACTTCTAGTGATCTGCCCTATTAGGAGCAAGTAGGACTGCTAGATCCACCTTGTTAGAGGATTTACAAACATACAGTGAAGTATGCACTCTGTTAGGAGATTTACAAAAAGATTGTTAAGTCTAGCCTGTTAAAGGATTTATAAACTGATTCACCTGTTAGGATGAAGTAGTGGATCTGCTTACAACTGTTTGCTAATAAGATCCTTTTTGCATTGATCACCTGATGTGATAGATATAACTTTTTTGCTCCTATGTTGACCTTGTTATATTCCTTTTACTCTGTTGTTGATTCACTTTCACTTATCTCAAAAATAGCAACACCTTCTTCACATGCGAACATCACTCTCTTCATACCCACCACACTGCAAATGATATCATACATTACATATATACCATTTCAATATTTACAATTGCAAGGTCGGCCAAAACACAAGTGAACAAAACATTACTAAGTCGGCTCAATAGTAAATAACTCGGGTTCACTAAATTGACTCGGTGACCTTCTGATACTCAGCATCCACTACATTACTCGACATCGTCATGCACTCGTTAGGAGTAGAGGCTCGATTCATACTAGTCACACAACATTGCTTGGAACTCGGTAACCATTGGTGACTCGGTAGATATAGTGTCACTCGATAGAAACTAACTTCTTTGATTACCTTGCTTTGCTTGGTGAACACTGAGTCCTTCATTTACCTTTTTCACTCGGTAAAAACTTAGTCCTTTGTTTACCTTTTTCACTCGATAAAAACTGAGTCCTTTGTTTACCTTTTTCACTCGGTAAACACTGAGTCCTTTGTTTACCTTTTTTACTTGATAAACACTGCTGAACTTCTCATTCACTCGGTATCCTCTGGAATGCTCGGTGAGAACTATTTACCTGCTGAACTTATAAGGTAACCACTGAATGCTCGGTATACACTGTAGACTAAGCGATGAGCTAGATAAGCATTCAAGATTGAATAAGTGTTTGCACTAATGACAAATATATCATAATTCCAACAATCTCCCCCTTTGGCATTAGTGACAAAAACACTTATGAGCCAAAACTTATGTGCAAAATTTGACATACTGATTTACATATATCTCCCCCATACAATATGCATAGATTATTTACAAATATCTCTATCTTTACACATGGCTTCCTTATTTACATATATCTCCCCCTTTTTGACAATAATGCCAAATTACACAATAATTATTTACACGGAGACACCAAAATGAGAGATAAACTCAGAGTGTACCTTGAGAATAAGAGCCAAAGTCTTATCCCAATTTTCTTGCAAAATTATGCAGGTGGAGAGTGCTATTTGAACTTCAGCTGAAAGTTCAATCACATGATCTGAAACTAAAAATTTGTTGTCATGGATCAATGTTTTGGAGTAGACAATGTGTTTCTGCATTGTGTCCATGATAGGAAGGATCATATTCTAAATGTCAATCAAGGTAGACCTGATCCTTGCTTCCTCTCTCAATAATTTTGCCTGCTTTTCTGACAAAAATCTGATTCTGAAATGATAGGACGAACTTGAATTGGGGTCAAGTTGCAGCATTTGGGCACTGACCTTCATATCCTCATCAATTTTATTCAATTTTTCTTTGATCTCCTTGGTGTACTCAGTAACATCACAAAGTTTGGCAAAAAGTGAAGTTACATTATTAAAGGAATTTTCAAGATTGGCCAAAATGGTGGACAATTCTGTCTATTTTATTGCAATGCGCCGAGCAATGTGCTTAAGCACCTTATTATCAAATTTCCTTTCAGCCTTTTCAATCAATTTTTCTTGACCAGAGGTGTCCTTATTGAATTTATTTGCAGCCTCTTCTAACTAAATCAAAATGTGTTGAGTAGAATTTACTTCAACACCTATAGCATCTGTAATTATATTTTTGGCGTTCTCAATTATTTTGTATTCTTTATCCCTTTTGGACCTTAACTGCTTCTGCATAGCTTTCATCTCTATTAGTTGACTAGCAAATCTCATCTCTTCAATGGTAGCATTTTCATAGTCAATCTTTGGAATCACTATCTCTGTGTCTAAGTCAATATCTTCTGGAATTTCCTTTCCAGTGATCATAAGTCTTAATGGATGCTTTTGTTTGACTTCTGTGATGACTGGTTTGACCTTAGGAATAGACACAATAGTGGAGATGGAAGGACTAGCAGTAAAAACTGGGATAGGACTTGAGGATTGAATGCCAATAGAAGTATTTATCAGATCAAAAATTGGAATACTTCCCAAAAATGATGATACACTCGGTATAGCAGTATCTGAACTAATTGGATTTGAAGTAGATGTAGATAATGCTGACAAAATTGTAGAACAAGCTAGAACTGACAAAATTGTAAAAGTTATTGTTATACTGACTGATGATGAAGGAGCTGAAGAGGCTGGCTCGATAGCTGAAGAAGAGGGCTGTAGCTTGGTAGATGAAGTGGTAGACACTTCCATTGATGATACCTGGAGCTGTGATGTGGTGGGTGCAGATGATAAATCTGATGTAGATGCTATCAAACCTGCTAAAGTTGATTCCAACCTTGATGATGTGATAGTTTTAGGTGGAGAGTGAGGAAGGGATGCAATAACTGTTGTTGCAATTTTTACTGGATCATCTTCCTCCTTGTCTTCCTCTCCAGCTTCTTCCTCCATTCCTTCTTCCTCCTTGTCTTCTTCCATTAGTGCATGCAGCTCTCTTGGTGAGACTATGATGGATGGAGTGCCATTAATATCATCACTGTCACTGTTGTCATCATCCTTGATTTCTATTGGGTCTTCACTAGGCTTATGCAGATGATAGATGTTTTTCCATATATTTGTTGCATCATTTACCACATGCTCAATGTCTTTGATTAAAATCAAACAGGTGTGAAATCTGATCATCATTTTACCTTCATGGTTTTTCATTTCAGTCTTTATTTCTGCTCCAGCGAGACTTGGTCTAAGATTCTTCAGAGATTGCTCATAGATGTCTTTTACCGTTTGGGTGGCTGACTCCTATCTCAGTTGCAATCTCTCTAGTAGTCCTTTGGAGATTTGAGAGGCAAGCTGGTCTGAGGAGTATTTCCATTTACCCATCTTGGAGAGTACCAGTTCCTCAATTTGCATTTTCTCAGCATCTATTCTTGTTTCAAATTTCAATGCCTTGAAATTTGTGATGCCTGCTCCTTCCAATTGTTTGAGCCTTTCCTCAAATGTGGGTGGAAGCCTGACCAGTATAGGTTCTTGTTTGCCTTTTCTGGTTCTTCTGGTGAATACTGCAGTAGGCTTCTTCTTAGGTTTACTAATGATTGCCTTACCTTTCTTCTTTGGAGGTTCTTCTTCATATTCGTTTTCTTCTTTTCCTTCTTCTCCTCCTTCTTCATCATCTTCTTCGTCCTCGCCTTTTCCTTTTGTTAGCATGAGAGGACCGGTTGCAATTTTCAATTTAGCTATCTTCCTCTTGCCTTTGCTTATGGCCTGTGGTAGCTTGATTTCAAGCTCAATTCTGGCCTTGGCTTCATCATAAGTTCCAAAGACAAGGATGTTAGGAATAGTTGGTTCATTCACTAGTGCCTCAATGACGTCTCTTGCTTCATCAATATTTAATTCATAAGGCAATGGTTTTACCCATGCCACTCAGGGTACGATTGCCTATATGTACACTTTATCACAGTCAACCATGAAACATATATCATCTTTATAATCCTCAACAAGCTTAGGAGGAATTTTGAATCTGTTATTCATCCTCTCCTTGAAGTCTTCAAAATAGTTATCCATGACTTTGTCAAAATTTTCACCCATTTCTACTATAAACTCATTAATTTGATATAAAATTGGAATGTCTTTTCTCCATACTACTGTTCCTTTTGATGGAAAGAATTTTTGCACATAAAAGAACAAGCAAATTAATAATGAGCCAAATTTACAAGGGTTATTCTTTGAAGTCCTAATACTTTCCATATTCTTGTTTAACTGTTTCAACAGTAAGTCTGCCAAGTCATATTCCAAATTTTTCTTTACTATCTTAAATGCTAAATCCACAGCCTCACATGGTACACTATTCAATTTGCTGGAACTGTATAGTTTATATGCAATTACATGAATGCCAAACCTGAGTTTCATGTCAGATATATTGTTAAGCTTCAGTCCTCTTCCATCCCATTCTGTTAGGGTTTTCTTCTGCAACTCATCCCGACCTAGGGTTTTAGTGGTTTTGGCTTTGCTGAGCATAGGCAAATCCGTGATCTTATGAATCATCTTCTTCGTTATTAATACGGGTTGCTCCAATCATAACTGACCATTGTGTACATAGCTCATAACATATCTCACCCATTTAACTTGGAAATTCCTTGGTAGGTGCGGAATGTGGGTCAAGCCTTTTTCTTCTAAGTGTTTATGCTCAGGTTTTAGGGCTCCATCAACACATAATTGTCTTAGGGCATTGTGCATATCTAATGTACCAATTTCTTGAATAGTTCATTTGAAATGAGCACGAATATCATTAACAAGAAGTACTTTAGGTGGAATTTGCGATTGAGCTCCATGTGGGTCAAGTGATTCAGCAATTGCGAGCACTAGTTTGAATTTTGGGGCTTTCCATTCGACTCCTTTCATGAGCATTTTAGAACCCCTTTTCGCCTTGCTAGTGTTGGTGCTTGCAGATGCCATTGTTGCTTGGTGGATGATAAATTCTTCATAGGAAATTCGCTTCAAATCACTTGGAATCACTGGCATGCAACTGGAAATCTTTTAGCTCTGAGTATTCTTAAGTCGTGGTAAAAAATGAAATTGAATTCTACCCTTTTGATGGAGATACTATCATTAATGCTCGGTACGAAGGTAGATGAAATGACATAGTGCTTGCCAGTCTGTCATTGATTTACTCAGCAAAACCTTGCAACTCGGTGGTCGATCAAAATCTTTGATATTCCCGACCTAGGTCGGTAAAGTCTTTAGCCAACCTTGCTCGGTAGATGCAACACGGTGAATGATAACTTCTCTTTGATATTTGTATTTGAAATACTGATTTTATCATTTGCACTCTTTCACTCTGGAACTGCTTAAGATATGGCTAGAAGATGCAGTTCTTGATTCTTCTTAAATCTAATTGGAAATGGTGGAGTCACCCACTTCTTGAGTGACATGACCATTATTTGAACTGTCTTGCTCGGTAGATTTAGGAATCCACTGTTGTCTCATCTACTTTTGAATGTTATCAGCTTTAGCTTTCTTTTCATCTTCAATTCTTCCAATATTCATGCAATTCGTGGCTATATGACCAAGTTTAGTACATGTGTAACATCTTATTGTTGTATCCTTCTTTCTTAGGTGATGTCTTGCATAGTTTATCCCAATGTGTCCATATTCTCCACAATAGTGACACCTGCACCAAGTATTGTAGTCCCAACCAAATATTGCTGTGATAATTTGTTCTGCTGGATTGAATGTTTTTAATTTGCATTCAGATGCCTTGTGACCTTGTTTCTTGCATTTGTGACATTTGCCTTCAAATTTTGCTTTTTCTTTGCATTCATTAGTTGTGTGACCATGCTGATTGTAGTTGAAGCATTTACCATTGAATTTTGCCTTTTCATTACTCTAAAATTTGTTTGATGTATGACCTATCTTGCCATAGTGATTTCAAGTGGGTCTTTGATTCTTTTGTGCACCTTGTTTGGAGGTTTCACCTTCTTCCTTATATCCAAGACTAGCTTTACCTTTTTGTTTATGAAGATTCTGCTCATTTTGTTGATTCAATTGATTCATGTCTGCTTGAGATTTCATCATCCTTTTATTGACTTGCTTTTCAACATTTAGGTCATTTTCCAAACTTTCATTGATTTGTCTTTCAGATCTCAGATCACTTTGTAAGCTTGCATTGATTTGTCTTTCAATGATTAAATCATTTCTCAAACTTTCATTATCAGATCTTAGATTCATAATTTTTTCATTTGCATTAGATAGTTGACCTACAGGATCTTCATGCTGAAGGGATTGATTATTTCTTGCCTCTAAGTGTAGTGCCTACCCTCGTTCACATTTTCTCTGGACATATTATTGCTATTATTATCAGACTTTGATGGACTAGTTTTATGTAGATGGATTAATGGTATTGTTTTGACACTATCAGACATTATGTTATGGATTCAGTTATTATATGATGAGATCATTTAGACTTCACATTTCATGTATGTATGATGATCATTATATTGTTTTCAGTTATTGTTGATGATTAGCTAGATGGTTATTATTTCATGAGTTTTATTATGGATACTTACCCCATACTTGCATGTGTATGGTGTGCGCGTTTTCTTATTGTATGGCATTTCTGATGTGGTTAAGGAAGGGAGTCGTAGTCACCTGCTTAGTCGGGATCTACACGATGCACCACTTCCTGCCATTGCCTGTTTAGCTTAGCACTATATATATTGTATGTACATGCATGGTTTTTTTGTAGGTTGCAGGTACCGGGTATCGACTTCCCTGAATTGCCAGGATGAGCGTACCCTATTATACTATCTCAATGATAAGAGAGGGGAGATAAATTCTCAAGTCCAAATCCCAAACCCTAAAACCATTTGTCCTAGTGAGTTAGGACAAGTATCTGAGTTGAGTACCCACTGAATGTGTCGGATGACATATTTTGTGATTTTTAATCTTTTAGACTGATTTCATATGAATTGTCTTATGATGGGTTTTCATATTTTGTCATGAAGGTCTATGGTGAATTTTCTATTAATTAAGTCTTAACAAATAGATTTAATTAATAAATTAATTATTTGAGAGATTAAATATCATGATTTTTGATATTTTGATTATGATTAATTCAAGGAGAATTAATTGAGAAATAAAAGAATTAAATTAAAAGAAAATTAGAAATTAAAATAAATAATAATTATAAAATATTAATAAACTAATAAACAAATACTAATAATAAAAGTTATAAAAAAATTAAAAATAAAAGTTATAAAAATTAAAATGGGAGTTATAAATGGAAATTAGTTAAAAATAATTGGAATTATAAACTTGCTTGGAAATTAATGCAGTTCCCCATTTTTCATGTGTCAACAACACGGGGGTTAGTGCATCAATTGAGCACATGTTGTCTACAACCCTAGGGCTTATCAAAAAGGTTGGAAATAGGTCCATGCTTAGTTGGCGATATCTTCCAGCTGGTTCTAGAAGCATTCTAGGGTTATCCAAAAGCTCTTTATATATTCGAGCATTCCTTAATAGCTTGGACATAGCATGGATAGGGTGGTTAGCGTGAAGAACAGTTGAAGCATTGGAGGATTCGGGAAAATGATGGAGGGGAGCTTGCTCTGCGGGTTATCTGAGGATAAGCGAGTTAGCATCAGAATCCGGGTAGATTCTTGTGATTTCATTATGATACTTCTGCATCATGCTCTCCCTTGTCTTCTTCGTATTTTTCCAGATGTCTTCATTGTGCATTTTCAATTTGAGCAATTAAGTTTTATTTAAGGATTCTATATGCTTAGATCTGATAATAATACAAACTAGGGTTGCAATTCATGGACAAACCCATTAGAATTAGTCATCAGAGAATTTTTTTAAAAAAGAACAAGTTTCATAGAGAGGCTCTGAAAATGAAAGCTTGTATTTTTATAAACATACTGTGATTCTGTATATTATATATATATATACATAAACCTTATTATATATATATATACATACATATATACATATATATATAATATATATATATATATATATATATATATATATATATATATATATATATATATATATTCATAACCTTACTGCGGCAGAAATGTTTTAATAAACGAATTTCGCAACTTATGAAATTGCGTTGCGATTTTATGTTAAAATATACATTAATGCATGTTTGGGTGGGGGCGGAATCGCACCCCGTACCCGTGTTTTAAAGAGGCACGCGGTACCTGCTACGCAGTGTACCCATGACTGTATCGGCCACAGGGTACCCTGCGTACCTGCAAAAAATGTCACAACAGTGACAGCCGATGGCATAATCGATTCGGCTTTGTTTTATGGAAATTATGTTATTTGATTTCCTTCATGTGATATGAATCGAAATTAATAAAAAATTCGGTTTCGTTTTTATAAAATGCAAAAAAAAAAAATATTATATTATGTATGTACGTATGTATATATTTAAATATAAATATATATATATGTATATATGTAATATATATATGTTATTAAAAGATTTAAAGTTGATAATAAAAGATTTATGAATTCATCTTTTTTAATGATGAATAGTTTTGTAATTTTATAATTTTAACTATTATGAATTAATTAATAGTTTAAGATTATAAAATATATGAAGATTAAGTTAGTGGAAACGTCTTTTAAATATTATAATTGGAAACTAAAGTTTAGAGGGAATTTTTAATTCATCCAAAAATTAATACATGGAAAAACGTAGGAAAATGTTCTTCCTCTAAACTTGGAATACAAAAACTGAGATTTTGCATATGAATTCAAATTTGAAAACTTAGCAAAACCAAAACATGTGTTTACATTGTGTATTCCTTATGCTAATGTTTTGGGTTTTGGGTTGACTAGTGTTGACCGGTATAGGACGTCTACCAGAGGCTTGGGGGTTATGTGGATGTGATGTCTTGATGATGTTTTAATCTCAATCTTTATAAACCCAACCATGATTATGTGATGGAATGCTCTATGAATTGGTTGTGAATACTGATTTTTATAGTTGAGATTCTTATGTCTGGAACCCTTGACTTAACCATTATTTTTGGTCATCGATCAGTTATCCTTGGATATATTCTAGTCGCCATGATGGGACTAATATGTGGATTTATTTTTTATGATGTCATGATGTGACATGTTTGACTCAACCATTTTAGAGTCTTCGATCAGTATGATTTTGAGATATATTTTGGTTATTGAGAACCAATGGATATTTTTGATTATCAGTGATACTTCAGTTGCCAATAGAGAGCTGTTGTGTTCATGATTTTCTATGGATGTTGCTCATGGTGATTTGATGCTTTTATGCATATTTGATGATTTTTAATCATGGATATTTGTTGATCCTTATTATGGTGATTTTGTGGACTTTCTTTATGATTATGATACCATGAGCATTAGGGTAGGATATCTGCATGTAGTGTCGGGAAGTGGCTTGCAATGGGGGCCGGGGCCCTAAGAGGCTGCCAGGGTAACTCATTGTAAGTTGGATTAATAAGTGATAACATTCACACACTTAATACTAACTGAATGAACCTAAAAAGATAAGAGTTTTTGGTTCTCGCCCATGCGTTGAGTGCTTGTATAGGCTAGGATGGGAGTAGAGAGAACGCATGGTTGCGACCTTGCATTCCATAGTATGCCTTGTCAGTATGAAAGGATACTAGTGGCCGCATGAGATCTGTATGGACCCGTGGAGTTTAGCTAACTGCCAGGGTAACTTGTACGAGATAAATGTGATGACACTTTCCCGCTTGCATAGTAGGTTCCTACATGTCATTGTGTGCCTCTGGGAAGTAGATGTCTATTTTGTGATTGGAACCCTTGAGTTAGTATACTTTTAGGATTCTTGGACTTTAGAGATTTGTGCCATGTAGTTTTGATAGCCTGTTTGGGACTCGAGATTATCTCCTTAGCACGGTGGGAGTGGACCACTTAGGTACCACGTGGTCGGGTGGTAGTGTATTTTCCACTCTTATCATTTGAGATTCATTGGGACATTGTGGTTAATGCGTCCTTCGTGATGGTGGATATGTATCCTTTCATTGATGATTAGCATATGTTAGATGATGATATCTTATGCTTTACTTTTTATGTTAGTAGGATGTTTAGGAGTGACATTCCTACTATAATAATATCGATGATCTCTTCGGTGCTTGGAATGTTACGCACGGAGGGATGGCTAGGATCCACGATGGTCTAATGATGCTATTAACGGTTGGGAGGAACCATG
This sequence comes from Cupressus sempervirens, assembly GCA_028749045.1. Lineage (NCBI taxonomy): Eukaryota > Viridiplantae > Streptophyta > Pinopsida > Cupressales > Cupressaceae > Cupressus > Cupressus sempervirens. The sequence continues at coordinate 555,503,835 of CM053783.1, forward strand.
CACTTAGTTTATTTATTTGATCTTTATGATAGATGTAAATGACTTTTATGATGATGTATCATGAGTATCATGTGATTATCTTTACTTTGATGTATCATGGGTTAGGATAGGATGAAGTACCTTATTCTACTTATGTATATTCTTTTAAGCCTTCATACCCTGTGACATGTACAGAGGATGAATGAGCATTTGGTTATGTAATAATTGAACATTGGACTTATCATATTATTTCATGTGGATGTTGTACTAGATGGATTCATGTAAGTAACTCACGTTAAGGGGATCTTAAAGAATGTAATATGTTGTATATGTTAAGTTTACTCTTTAGATGGACATTGCTATTGCTTTCGTTATTATAAATAAGTTATATGTGGTATTTACTTTCATGGAAGAAGAAAAAAATGCTACCAAACTTAGTGAAATACTAGGTTAATTCTTTGGATCCCTTGGTGGGGCATTACACTAAGTCTTCATTTGCCTTGTTTCTCTGTTCCAAAACTTCACATAGCCTAATTGATTGGATTTCTTGTTCTCTTTTAAGCTTTCTTACTTCTTCCTGCAGAGAACCATTCTTTGCTAGGAGTTCCTTGATTGCTTCATTAGCTTCATTTGAACTGCTTGATGGTAAAAGGTCTTCAATATTTTCTTCAACATACTGATGATCATTCATTTGTCTTGCAAGTTCCTTCCTTCTTTTTAGAGATTGAGAAAGATGCTCCTTTGCTTCTTTGAGTTGAGTCATGGCCATTTCCAGATCTAGCTTTTCATTTTCAATGGATTTGTCAAGTATGAATATCTCCATAGTCCTTGATCTTTTCTCAAGCTGTCAAACTTTATCCTGAGAATCACAAAGCTCTGATACCAATTGTTAGAAATATTTAGGATAAGATAGGTTACTAAGAGGGGAGGGGTGAATCAATAACCTATAAAACTTTTAAACAATTCAGTATTTTAGCCATTCATCATTCATTCATCTAATCTACTGCATAAATGAAAGATCAAGCATTCATTGCACATGTACCCAAAGATTTGGTGACCCAGAAACCTTCCAAATAGAAAGTAAAATTGGGGTGGGGATGATGCCCACAAAACTTCAATACTACAGCATAAAGTTGGCATGTTAAGGCTTACAATGATCACTTCTAGTGATCTGCCCTGTTAGGAGCAAGTAGGACTGCTAGATCCACCTTGTTAGAGGATTTACAAACATACAGTGAAGTATGCACTCTGTTAGGAGATTTACAAAAAGATTGTTAAGTCTAGCCTGTTAAAGGATTTATAAACTGATTCACCTGTTAGGATGAAGCAGTGTATCTTCTTACAACTGTTTGCTGATAAGATCCTTTTTCCATTGTTCACCTGATGTGATAGATATAACTTTTTTGCTTCTATGTTGACCTTGTTGTATTCCTTTTAGTTTGCTGCTAATTCACTTTCACTTATCTCAAAAATAGTAACACCTTCTTCACATGCGAACATCACGCTCTTCATACCCACCACACTGCAAATGATATCATACATTACATATATACCATTCCAATATTTACAATTGCAAGGTCAGCCAAAACACAAGTGAACAAAACATTACTAAGTTGGCTCAATAGTAAATAACTCGAGTTCACTGAACTGACTCGGTGACCTTCTGATACTCGACATCCACTACATTACTCGGCATTGTCATGCACTCGGTAGGAGTAGAGGCTTGGTTCATACTAGTCACACAACATTGCTTGGAACTCGGTAACCATTGGTGACTCGGTAGATATAGTGTCACTCGGTAGAAACTAACTTCTTCGATTACCTTGCTTTGCTCGGTGAACACTGAGTCCTTCATTTACCTTTTTCACTTAGTAAAAACTGAGTCTTTTGTTTACCTTTTTCACTCAATAAACACTAAGTCCTTTGTTTACCTTTTTCACTCGGTAAACACTACTGAACTTCTCATTCACTCGGTATCCTCTGGAATGCTCGGTGAGAACTGTTTACCTGCTAAACTTATAAGGTAACCACTAAATGCTCAGTATACACTATAGACTAAGTGATGAGCTAGATAAGCATTCAGAATTGAATAAGTGTTTGCACTATTGAAAAATATATCATAATTTCAATAGTATTGACTTATACCTAATGATCTATGAGACAGAGTGGGATGCTCTTGAAAGTGGTTTGGTTCCTACACATGTAATTCAATTATGGTATGTTAGTTTAAAAAATCATGATATGTATATCAGGGTTCACTTTAGTGGCGAATATTCACAAAATAGTGATTGTTGCCCAACAACTAACATCAATTTGGCAAATTTTTATGCATATGTGGGTTGGCACGTCACCCCAAGTTTACCAAATATAAGTCAAACCCCTAGGCCCATTGCTAGAGTATTTATGCCATCAAATCATGTTTCGAAACAAAACAGCCAATCAAAAATATTTTTGGCACATGAAAAATTAAACACATTCGCCTATGATTTCCTAGGCAAATCTTTTTGGACGGCCTCAATTTTCCCTTTCTTTTAAAAAATGATTTAGGAGAGGGATGACATTCACCCCCCCAATATATGGACGCGTGTCCACACAAATTTAATTTTTCCATATATATTATGCATGGCCATGTAATGGATGAACCATATTTTCCTTGGAAATTCCAAAATACAAGTTTTTCTTATGCAGGCTTTGCCAAATATTTGGTATGTGCTATAATATTCCTGCAGATTTCACCAAAAAAGAGTGGTATAGATACATTCATAGATCAGTAGGTTGTCTCAATTCCAATCAGTAGTGAAGTCTCAATTTCTTAAACTACCGAGATCATTGCCAAGCAATTCACGAGTGTGACGATTGTATTTTAGCCAAAGGTAAGTAACTTAGACCCCTATCTATCTATTCTTTGTAATTTTAGTTTGTTCTTATATGTAGTAGATACAAGTTAGACTATTAGTGGTTAGTTATCAATTGGGACCAGTGACCAGTACCACCGACTCATGCAGTAACCAAGGAGACCTAGGACATCTATATTTTAAAGTGTAGGTTGTACAACTAATGAATAATATTTAAATAAATATATGTAATAGACTATACTCTATTGTCACTTTTTTAATAACTTGAATTTTATGGTAGCCTATATTTCTTTACACTAGTAAATTTGGACCCAATTTTCAAACAATTTTGGTCAAATTTTGACCAAGGTTCGTCGCTATTTTTCTCGTCAAAATTTTGTCCAAATTGTAGGTTGGTCAAAGTTTCGATGAATAAATTTTAGGTTGGTCAAAATTTTGATGAATGTATTTGTCAAAATTTCAACCAACCTACAATTTGGTCAAAATTTTAATGAGAAAAATAGAGACGAACCTTGGTCAAAAATTGGATCCAAATGTACTAGTGTCTTCGGAGATGTCGAACATGAAAAAGGGTAAAAGTTCTACATGTGGTGGAAGTCAAGAAAGGCTAGCCAAGAATACTCACACCTTGGCATCATATTTTGGTGGCAAAAATTAGCAAGCTACATCATCACAAGTGCATTTACAAGATTCCCATCTAATACCACTACCAGTTCCATTGGCACATATTGAAGAAGTTGGTGAATCTAATATATCTAATTGCGATGAAATTAAAGAAGCTATTTAGGTAAATACCCATAGTAGCCAAGATCTACAAGTCAATACCCAGAGTAGCTAGAATAATATAATAGACTTGGATGATAATTCTAAAGATGGTGATGGTGCACGACCAAGGAAGGGAAAAAGGAAATACAATGCAAAAATTGGTGCGAAATCCAAAAAAGATTAGAATTGGGATATATCAATCAATAATTTTCAAATAGAATGGGCCTTAAAATATCCATTCATTGAACCTATACACAATCCAAAAGAAGGTGAGCCTTTGGTAGAATGTAGATGTACAATATGCACAAGGATAAATAAAAAGGAAAAGAGGTTGCATCTAAAAATTGACACCGTAGAAAAGAATATGGGTAAAGTTTATGAGAAGCAAATAATAGATTGAGTGGAAAAATTTAGTTACAAGATGGAAAACCAAGGAGGATTGTCAATAGGTTAAGAATGCAAAAATCTTAGAATTTCAAGAGAAAATATAGACAAAGCCTACTAAAGTAAAGGGCTCCATGGAATTTCTTATTGGAAAAGTAATGGAAGTTCAAGAAATGGGTAAAGTTCTTTAGTTAAGTGTTGTCTTCTATATTTTAAGCAAAGGGCATGCCATGACAGATTACCCATCGTCAAGTAGTTTATTACACTTTGCAAAAGTTTTTTATTATGTGAGGAGTCATTGGTCAGTAAACAATGAATGGGAATGGGCAAGTTGTCTTGTTAAGGTTGAAAATGAAAATATCAAAGCCACAATTAAAGAATCAAATTTCATTGCATTATCTTTAGATGAGGTTACAACAATAGACAATACTTCTTGGGTATGCATGCATGTCTAACCCAATCTACTAACTGTTGTTAAAATGAAAGATAATTCAATGGAAGAAAACATATTTGAACTAGTAAAGAGTTCCCTAATTGAATATGGAGGTATAGATGAAATGATGATTGCCCAAAAGTAGGTGTTTGTTGGAGTAGATGGAACTTTAGTAATGCAAGGCCACAAGAATGGTCTTGTCACAAAGTTAAAAGAATTTGTTGCACCTTAAATTGTTGGCATTCACTCCATGGTCCACATAATGAATTTAGATTTTGGAATTGTCAATAACTCTCCACAAATATACAGAGTTGAAGTTTTAATCAAAGAGATCTATAGGAACTTATGTCAAAATCCTAAATGATTCAGGGAATTTCAATAATTTGCCGAGAGTCCAACTAATGGGAGAAGCTACTTAAGGATAATGATACTAGATGGATCTCTTTGGATAGACCAACTCATTGAGTTTTTTACGAATATCCATCATTTCTTGGTACAATGGAATCAACTCATGACAATAAGGGTGGTCAATAGAAATATGCTGATCTTTAAGGTTAAGTAATGTAGAGACACTCTTAACATTAACAACCATTCTCCCCATGCTAGAGGAAATGACAAATATAATGAAGAAGATCCAAAAAAGATATATGTATATTTCAGAATATAATATGCGACGTAAAATGACATGTGTGACCCTCAGTAATCTCTATAGAAATTTAGATTCATTTTTTGTGGATGAAAAACTTTCATGGTGGATGAGAATCACAAATATGGATAATCTTGATAATTTTTTAAAGATTGATGCAAAGGGGGAATTATGTTCCAATATATAGGGTGTTGAGATACAAATGCACTACTATGGAAGGATCGTGTCCATGAGAAAGGAAAGAAACCCACATAAAAAAAATTAACTGTTACAAATGAAGTGTTTGAACAGATTGTTGAGTCTATAATGAATTCTATGAAGGATATTTCATATAATTTTTCCTTAGAAATTAGAGAAATATTTCCTCAACACAAAATTCTTGAATCAATGTGTGTTGTGTTTCCCCATTAAACTAGAATTTAAGAAGTCCTAAAGATTTTTGAGATAAGTTATTGATTTTGATAGATCAAATTTGTAAAAGCAAAGAAATCAATGGGGTGACTATAAATGGAGTTTTAGATGAATGTCATTTGAGAGAACAGTCCCATTGTTTTGCCAATATAATGATGGAACAATATGATCTTATGCGGAACCCCATAGAAGAAGGACCAGTAACCAAACTTTGGACAAATCTAGCTCAAAGTGAAGTGTTGCGAGATTCAATATCATAAATTTTCAAGCTTTCTAGATAATGTTTGACCATGATATTGGGGTTTGTGAAGGATGAGAGAGTTTTCAGTGCTTTGGGGTTCCTAAAATCAAAGGTAAGAAATAAACTAGACAAGAATTTGGAAAATTATCTGAGGTTGTATACATCTAGATATGAAATCAATACTTTTCCTTACAAAAGAGCACTGGAATTATGGAAGAAATGCCAAAGAAGAGGTTTGGAAATGTTTCAAACAATGAGATCAATAACTCAGGTAGTGGTGCTGGTAGTGGTAGCATTGATGTTGAAGCTTAGGATTACTATCAGGAGACATGGAGCATGACAGATTGTTTGAACTTGATGCCGAGGAATTGGAAGATTCAGATGATGAGATGATGTGGCAAGTTTAACAGTTATGGTATGATGTGTCAATTCTAAATTAATTACTTATTAGTAATTACTACTACAATCTAAATTCTAGATTTTGGAAAATATTATCTGAATCTAATCATGATTCATCTATGATGCATGATAAGTTATATCATTTTTAAAATGTCTAATGTCAAACAAACAAGTACATATAATGTTAGATGATTCCATGATTCATGAATCAAGATTCATTAAAATTTTACCATTACTATTGTTTTTTATTTGCATTATTATGCTCATATGATACGTTGTTATGGTACAATCCTTGATGATTTTTGTGAAAATATAGCAATGCAAATGATGAAATTCAACAAATTCAATTTGCAAAAGTTAAATTTGAATGCTCAATTTCATAATCATAAGTTAAAAGTACTAAATTTACAACTACAACATTTAGCAAATAACCCTGTATTTCCTTCTATACAAATATAGAAATAAGGGAGAGACAACAACTTCAGGTCATTTTGCCTCATAGGAAGACTCTTAGACTAGCGTCAAATTCAGTATCAGAAACATTTTTTGCCTTTGCATTTGATAGGCTTGGTAAGAAAAATAGTATTTTGGTTTTGTTACGTTTATCATGTTCAAGAAATAAAGTTCAAGCTTTAAAATCATATCAATCAATTACAAATAGAAATAAAGTAAACACTACAAAGACGATTAAAATCACTTTCCAAGTGTCACATACTCTGATTCCTGATGGATGTCTTATGATATGGTTGAAGATTTGGTAAACTTTTTAAAGATGTTGAAGTATTCTTTGTTTGGTGTTTTAACATTTGTTTTGTTATAGTAGATGACCTTTAACTTTATCAGACTCCCATATTTCAAAGATATACTTGAAAGAAATGCTACATCCAATAGTGCATTTAGATTTTCCAATGGTTTGATGCAATTCAAAATACCTTTAGGAGTTGAATCTTGAGGAAGCTTCACTACTTCAGACATCATTTTGGCTTCCAACTCTTTTTGGTAAGCTTCCATTCTGTTGGTAAACAAATTTTTTCTTTTAAATTATAACTCTTAAGTGCCCAAACATGGAACAATATCTGGTTACAAATGGTTGAAAAGCCACTTATGGATGAATTGGCTTTTCTCTGAATTGGTAGGTACAACTCCCTAGAATAGATTTTCAATGAAGTATGTTTTTCTCCTAAACTAATTTGGGGTATGTTCTTAACCTAAGAACATAAGAAGTAGAACCAAGCTAGACCTAAATAGAATCTAACTTAGGCAAAAAAATTTTTTTGAATATCTAAACAAGTTTATGAATCCAAACATCTTATGAATTCACAAAGCTTAACTGAGTAATAACCAGTACGGAGCTAAGTTAGAGCTAGGTTAATATGAATCTAAACTATAATTAACAAATGAAGAGTGCTGAAGAGATCTCTCTTTGAATGAAAAATGACACTACTTATCACATTCATTCATTGTTTTGAAGCAGGGGAATGAAACTTTGTTCTTTCCTCGTTTCAAATCAAACAAAAGAGAAAACATAAGACTAAATCTAATAGAAATTGGAATAGAAAATAATTGATATAAAATACTGTTCAATTGTCTCTGCAACAAAAAGTACTTCACACCAAAAATTTGCCAACCTTTTACTAATCTTTCAATCTCATACATATACAATTTTGAGATGACCATTATAATGGAAGTCCAATCGGTTCATCTTCTCAAGATTGATAAATGACAAGATACCAATTTGTCACATTTCAAAACTTACAAAAGAAAACAAAAGAAAAGGCAAAATGTGAATCACTTCGACTTCTTCCCCTTTTTTGCTTTTGCTTTATAGGCATTGGCGGTAACTATGATTAAGATGAGCTCTTCATGCCTAGGCACGTGGATATTGGTATACCTTAAGAACCATTTGGAATGCTCTCTGGATAAATCCTTTACAACATTTAATTGATTTAGTAGTTCCTCTGTGGCCACGTGTATGCATCCGCTAAGTGCCTAGAGTTCAACAACCCTGTTTTGACTACAGAAAGATATATAAGACAAACTATCTAAAAATTTGGAAAAGTTCTCCTTCATGACATTGATCCCAATAAGTGCTTTTCCTTGGCCACTAGTCTAGGAATCTGTATGTAGTCCCTTCATAAGTTCAAATCCTTTGTCTTGTGTCTTCTTCACTTTATCCTCTATTTCTCTAAGCCCTTTCTCTGCGGACTGGATCATCTCAATCTTAAACTGCATGCTTTGAAGCCACTCAAATAGAGGTTCATCTCCCTTTGGTAAGATTTTTGCTTCAACCACTTCCTTGGCCTTCATCTGGATGATCATCTTCAAGAGGGAGATGCAATCATCACACTTCACCCTTGCTCCAGCTAGAGTATTGCTATTTGATATAATGGTATCTTTTTTTGTTTCCAACCTTAAGATAACATTACAAATCTACTCTACAATAGTGGCTCCTTCTAATTTGAGCTTTTCAATCCATTATTTACCAATCCAACCAAAATGCCTATCTTCTTGGAGTTGAGAGATGAGGGCCTGAACTTCAATAGCAGTAGGATTTTTGGTCACTAGTACTCTAGAGATGGCTGCCAATGGAGTGACTAGCTGTCTGATGAACTTATTCAATTCTTCTATTTCAACCTTCATTTTGGCCTTGGACAACTTTAGACTTTCTAACTACCCCTCAATCACCTCATTGGTTGACTTCCACAAGCCAACTTTGGTGTCATGCCTAGCTTCTCCAAGATCCACAGAGTGTAGAATAAAATCATCAGTAGTCATGTCCTCAATCCTCCCTCCTTTTTTGGGCTTGGTGATCTCCATTGTCAAGTGACCTATTTTTGGATCTTGTCCAAGTATGGAAAAGGTTTTCTGCTTCTTTACTTTTGTCAATGCAGATCCAAAGCAAATTGCGAGAGATACAATATCTTTAGCAGAAGTGCTCTCATCTTTCCTTTTCCTTTTTCTCTCCAGAGTATCTTCCAACCAGGAGTCAGTACCTATCACCTTGGAGGCCATCTTGAGTGATTCTATAATAAACATCCTCCTCTTAGCTGGAGTGGCTATCACAACAGTTGAAGAGAAAGGATTCTTTGGATCTCGAGAGATGAGCTTAGAAGAACTCTGACCTTTATCTACTTCTAGAGTTTTCTTTGCCACTTTGTCTGACTCAGTAGACTCACTATTACTACTCTTTCCATCCCCTAAGTCTACTATCTATATTGAAGAGCCACTTGGTTGCAGAAGTGTAGCACTCACTAGCGGAACAAGACTATGATGAGGAGAGGGAACTAGAGTAGTATGGGGAGAAGGAATTGGAGAAATATGAGGTGATGGAACTAGTGTGACATGAGGGGATAGAATTGAGGTAGTCATGCTATCCTTTGGATCCTCCATCTTCTTTTCTTCAGTACCAGTCTGGGTTCCAATGACTGGGAGGGAACCATCATGAGAAGTCTTGGTTATGGGGACATTCTTTTCTGGAGGTTGATCACCTCCACCTGAAGGTTGAGCTGGCTCTTGAGTGGCAACTATTTTTATGCCTGGTGTAGCACTTTGAGATGAGGAAGGTGTTGCAGCTACTAGAGAAGCTTGAGTGACTGCACCTTTTCTCTGGCTCCTCTTGGTTGTTTATTCAACCCATTTTCCCATTCTCTTGATAATCCTGGCCATCATGATATCAAAATTCTCCTCGACATCTACATAAGGCTCTAAACTGATAGGAATCCCCCTTAACTTAGTTAAATATATATTACTATACATATTTTTGCCATCATCTTCCAAGCCTTCTACATCAAAGTTGATACCATATGTTTTATTTTGCTCCACTGTGAGCCTAGCAAAAGCATGATCTCTACTTTTGAGCTCCTCTCTACAATCTACCCAATAGTCTTCGACAGTGGTAACATGTTTGATCAAACTCCCGATCTACAACACCTCTCTTGTGTACCCATTTGGATCGGACATAGGTCTCACGACCTCATATGCCTCCAATTGATATCTAGTCTCGAATGCTTTGAGCATATTTTTCGCATCAGAGTGAGACTCACAACTATAAGCTCCAACCTTCATAGGGAATTCATACCCTTTCTTCTTCAAGCTTGTGCTCAGAATGTTCACCTAGATCACCTACCTCATGATCTCTATCAGCATGATCATATTGCTTAGATACCTTGGCAGCTTCAAAGGAAATCCATCGAAAGCTGCAAGATGCAAATATGAGAAGGATGAGAACTGGATAAAATAGCTACCAAACTAACTAATGGCCACCATTACCTCTAGGCTAAACCTCCTCTCCGGGCATCCTTGGAGTTCCCTGCAAGTTCTCATCATAAATGCATCATTAACCTTGACATATTTTAAATAAATATTATGTAATTGCAAACATGGATAGAACTCATAGCTTTTCACATCATCGGGAAAGTTCTCTATTCTAGGAAGGCCTGGCCACAATCGTAGAGAAGCTAACATATAAATCAGGAAAGAAGACATGTAAAAGGTGTTGTAAAACTTCACGATGCTAAGGGCTCTGGATAGATGCTCACTTACCTCATAGGCCCAATCAACATACTCACTTACACCACTTTCTTCAAGGAGAATTTAGACATTGCTTCTCCTACTGTCAACTCAGAAAACTCCTCCCATTCTAGAACTCAGAGGAAATTTACTATAGTTTTCCTATCAATAGAGATTAGAACTGTATGATTAGACGAATTTTTTTTTCTGGTATTTGGGTTGTAGTGATTTATACATTCAACAATTAATTCAGGAGCTTGAAGTACCATCGAAAACCCAACTGATTCTACTAACCCACTTCCTCAGAGATTCTTGGTTATAGGGTGAATTGGCTTTGACCTTAGCCTCCTTTTAAAATCTTGCATGTCATAGAAATAGAGTGAGGTATCTGTGAAACTCTGCAATGTGGATTTGATCCCATTAAGTCTATCAAACCTAGCAAATTTGGTTGCCATTTTATCTGAGGTAGAAGTGAATAAAAAATTTGAACTTGAAGGAAGCACAGAGGATAGAATTTGCAAGTATAAGAGATTTGAAAATGTTGTGCAATTCAACAACATAACAATTCAAGAAAAAGCAGTAATTTGAAAAATTGTTATGTTTCTCTATATATAGAAATCCTAATTCACCCGTTAATCTTCAAGATCTGCGCCACACAAATGAATTAAAGAATAAATTCATTGGATTAGTAAATGTGAGAGTCTCTAACGGATATTTTGGTGTCTTTTCACTATTTATATTGGCCCAATGGTAACTTTCCTTCTATTCATATTTACCTTCCCATTTTCCATTCAGTTCTAGAAAATTAAGAATAGAGTACTCCGTAAGGAAATATCCACTGAGCCAGATTCTGCTCACTACACTTTTCCAACTACGATTAGCTTGTTTCCATTATCATCTTAAGGTCTCTTACATGCAATTTGGTATGCTTAATTTTCTTACAAAGTCAATTTCTTCATGAATGCGAAAAACCACCTTCATGGGTTGAAACCCGTCGAAGAGAAGGTGACTTTCATTTTTTTGCCCATGCTTTTATTTTCACTTTATCCTTCAAGTTAGTATGCCTTTTAGTTTTAGAAAAGCTAAAAAGGACTGTGAAAGTTAAAGAGGGGCCCACTTACCTTTTTTTCTCCTTTACGAATGCCTTAGTAGAAAATTGACTTCATGGGTTGAAAGCCCGCCGTGGAGAAGTCAGTCTTGAGTTTTCTGCTTAAGGTGGTTCTGAGCACCATGATGCATCCTAAATGTTTTCCAAGGTGAAACACTGTGATGAAAATATGGTTTATCCATAGAACAACTCATTCCTTTCTTTCTTTAGCCTGCAAGCCACATTTGTTAACCTTTGTGGAAAATCACCTTCATGGGTCAAAAACCCACCAAGGAGAAGGCAATGCTCGATTCTCTGCAAGCTTCATTTTTTCACGTGTAAATCATGATAAGCCACAAAAAAGTCCATCATTGAAAATAACTTTGTGAATTACAAGAATCTCCATCGAATTAGGTTCTAGACTACCCACAAACTCACGACATCAAGGAAAAACCACCTAGCCATGTAATGCGAGAGAAGGGAAAAATGGATAATCCAATGCAGAAACTTCATATCTAAGAAAGATTAAAACTAAACCCAGACATACCTAAACTTAACCAAGACACAAAATTTTCCACTTTTGCAGTGTGGGTATGGGGTGAAAAGTGGGGCAACACATTCTAATGAATTTCATCGATGAATTACTAGAGGAAGGAGTATGCAAACCAAGACTTATCATTAATTTTACTTTGTCATCCATCTCGGTGAGTTTTCTCCAAATTGAGTTCAAATATTCCTCTCCTTCCCTTATACTCTAGCATTTTTGAATGATAGTTGATGACTTTATTGATGCACTAACACGGTCATGAACTCCTTGGTTGGCCAAATACTTGTCACTATGTGTGTTGATTATGTGTCTAACTTGTCTTGCAATCCTCTCGAGCTTAAAAAGGTCAGTGTTCTTCTCAACCTACTCTTTGATACTCACACAAATAGCTTGAAAACTTTGATGCAATTCAAGCCAATCATACAACCTATTGGTATTTGCCATAATTTCCCCCCACATTTTTTCTTTGATTAGCTTGATTGAATTTTTTATTTTTTCATTTGAGTCAAACAAGTTGTTCTCCAAGGTTTTGATTGTTTTATTAGCCTTATGTGCCTCTTGCACCATTTGTGACAACAATTTTTCACTTTGTTTCTTTATTTCCTCTACTTTCTCTTCCCACTATTTTTCTTTTTCCCTCTCATTGTCCAATTCCTTATTTATATTATTGATTGTATGTCCACTAGAATCCAACTTTTTGAAAATATCTACTATAGATGCTCTTTCATCCTCAAGTTTTTTATTTGATTCTTACAATTTGTCCCTGAGTTCTTTGAATTTTACATCAACTTCCATATTAACATGGTTTAGAGCATCTCTAAGTTTCTTATTGCTCTCTTCCAATTGTTCCTTCAACATCTTGAGTTTTGCTTCTCTCTCTACATTTACACCAGATAGCTTTTTATTGCTTTCTTTCAATTGTTCCTTTAGAATTTTCATTTCTACCTCCATATTTTCTAGTTGAGGTTGTGCACTTGGTCCTTGAGAGGAAGCACTTGTAATCCTTTTCTCTATTTCTTTGCAATTGCTATCTATTGCTTTCTCCTTTTTCTTTTAATTTGCCAAGTCTACTTTTAACTTTTCAATTGCCTTCTCTAGCCCCCGCCCCCCCACCCCTCTCTCTCTCCATCTTGAATAGTGAACTATAGACCATAGAGTTGGTCTATTTTACCACACTAACTTTTTCCACATTTTATACTTTGGAGAATTCCATAGATAGTGTGCTAACATGAAAATCTGATGGATTTATCTCACTCTCTAGTGGATTATTATCTTGTTGTGGGGGAGAAACAATCATAAACTTCATCATTTTTTTATTGGTGTTATATGTTGGAAATATCTAGCTCGATGCAGGTTTTTGAGAATGACCCACGCCAAATACATCCTTCTTGAATTCCTTATTATTTTTTCTATTCATCTTTTTGGTTTCTTAAAAATTTGTTACAAAACTATTGAATTCAAAAGTTGGGTCTATTGATACAATACAATACTTGAAAGGAGAAAGAGCACTTACAACATTGTACTTGTCTCAATTGATGCCCGAGGTTGTAATAATTCTATTTTGAGGATTTCCACAACATCACCCCTTCCTAATCCTGTCCCATTGCCACTAACAAGTGGAGTTTTTGGACTATTCTAAAGGTTTTGTGCTGAGGGAGTTGTGACTGGTATTGTATCAATATAAGTATCCAAAACCTTTTGCTTCTTTGCATAGTGACCTTCAACTATAGGGATCTGGTCAAATTTTAGTCGCATCGTACCTTTTGAAAATGAAACAACTTGGGAAGTTATGAATCCACCTTGGATGAATAATGGCTTGGGTTCACCTTTTTTTGAAGAACTTGATGAGTCATATCTATCATCTCCAATGCCTGGTTTATGACTAGGTTTTGGTAGCTCTGGTACTAGGAGTGGATACCAATTTCCTTGATTGATATGCCTAGCCCACCATCGCCCGGATACCCCACTTTTTCTGCCATGCTTGCCCCTATGCCATACTTTTCCCTCGTCTACTGATTAAGTACAATATATTGTCCTATTGAATGAAATGTACTACTACTAGTAGCAGTTGGAGTAGTGGATTTAGTGGAACTAGTGGCAGTGCTTGTGGCTATGGATGAAGGATCCTTAAAAACCTCATACTCATTGCCTTCATCATTTACATCATGTTGTGCTACTGCTGCTACATCTGGATGCTCATCATCCCATAATTTGCTAAATGTTTCATCCTCAGTTCGCCAAGATTATTCCTCATCTCCCAAAATGCATTATTTTTTTTATAAACACAAGTGTGCAGCTACACAATCTTTATTTATGGCATCTAGATGATGTTTTTTACTTGGGTGATCCGCTTTTTGGTAGAAATTGTAGGATGTTACGGGTTGCACTTTTTCTTTCTATCTTTGCAATTCTTTAATTTGTGTTGACAATTCTTGTATTGAAATATTTTTTTCATTGGAGCATTTCTCCATCTCCATTTTGACCTCTTCCCATGAGTCAATATTTTTAAATCTTTCAATCAATGACACACTCTCATGTTAACATTTTCTTGCGAAATTTCCAATCTGTACAAGCTTTGTACCAATTATGTTTAGTGGATCATACTACTAGTGCCTGGCAACATCAAATTATAAAAACTGCAAGAAATTCTTGTACCACATTGAATGCTCTTCTCTCAAATGTGAACTCTTCACATCCAACAAGCAAAGAAGGAAAAATGGTTTTCTTTTGCTGACCATGAAATAATACATTTGTGATTTCCACCTACTGTACATATTCCAATACAAATACCCTCTCTATCACATGTATTGCAACTTTGTAGGGTTCTACAACTAAATCATAAAATCTTAATACAATGTACTCTTCCATAAAGTACCAATCAACCAATTGAATTTGACTTCCTAGTTGAATCAATCATTTACAAGACAGTCAATCTAGGCATTGGAGTGCCTATAATTTTATGATAAAGTGGTGCTAAAAAGAAGTCTACAAAGTGGTTGTAGTTCCCTTGGGGATCACCCATCCTAATCATAGATGTCCATTCAAATATTAGTTTATCAAACTTAGATTGAAGCTTGTTTGTTGAAAAATTTTGATGATGCTTTGATAACATAAGATAGCACAAGTAGGTTGTGTATCTAAATGTCTTCTGTGATAGTAATTTTGGTCCTCTTTTAATCATTAATATTTGTTCATCCATGTGATATACAATGTGCCCAATATAATTATAGCTTATAGGATTTTTTAGACAATGAATATTGAAAATAATTTCCAAAACACTAGCACCCACTTTCTCGTTAATTTCCAAACCTAAACACATTGACAATAGAGAATCAATATCCTGAACCCATTGCAAAAGAATATCCAATTCGTAAGGAGGTTTATGATTTGAATGCGTCTACTAACCTTCTGATATAATATTTTTTTATATCTAAACCTACATTGTCATATGTTTCTGCCATTTTCTAGGTCAATGTGGGTTGGGTTTTGTTCTTCAAAGCCTAGGTCCAATAGTCCACCAAATTCACTATGCATGATAGACAAAATTACCTTATGTGTATTTTGATTCATAATTGCCTTTCTATTTTCATCATAGTTTCGAGCATAAAGTATTACAAATTATAGACAAGGGAATACTTGAGGGAACCCCAAGCAGGCAATTCCACTAGTCCATGTTGCAACTTTGTTTACAATGCACCTTATCATGTTGTTCGATTTAATATATTTTGACTCCTTTTGTGCATCATTCCACTTATCTTTAATTGCATATCTGATTTCCTTAATACTCCTTCCATAGATAATATGATCCAAAATATACAAAAATTCATCAGTAAAACTTGGCATTTTAACAAGTTTGTGCATGTGAAAATATAGTTTATCAGTCCCTTGTATTTTCTTTTGGGTTGCAATTCCACTACTAGTGCCACTCCTTTTGTATGTTTTCATCATTGCTGAAAAATTTGGAGAACTTTACAGAAACACAAATTGTAATTTATAGACACGAATAACATTTAAACCCTAAATTATATTTCTAATTTTTAACTTTTCAAGTTACCTAGCCACTAGAAAGTAAAAAATTTAGGCTTACAATGCACAATAAATTGGAAATTAAATCCATAATTCTTTAGCCAATACTAGTGACTAAACTATTAGTAAAAATTCTATTCAGGATCTTACCCAAAAAGTTGAAATTCTAATTGATAACTATTTTCTATGACATTTTGAGTTGTCTAGGAAGACTAGGTTTACATTGCAACTTGTAAATTGTGATATGTAACCACTTTATAATGCTCCAATGCTTTTATTGAATCTTGGATTAGTAATTTGTGAACACTACAAAGATCAAAGATTGAATAATGAAAACTAAACCTTACAATCTGCACAAAAGAAAATTTTATAAGTTACAAAATTGAGAGACTGAAGCATTTGTTTAATATTAATTCTAATGTACATTGTACAATGAACATTTGGTATTATAATTATTCATTAAACCATAAACATACGATGCTATAGTATGACTCCATTTCTTTCTAAAGACTTCTTTTCCAAGAAAATTTTGAAAATAAATTGAAGGTTGCCAATATCAGCTTGAAATAAATCTAGAGTCATCGATCTTTGATGCTCCAACGATTTTAGCCATCGATCTTTACATGTCTTGTTACTGCTATGGTCTATGCCAATGCCACATGTCTTCTCTCTCACCTGATTCATGTATGACACATGTCTTCTTTCTATGACATTTGAGAAAGCAAGACTACTCTAGCCAAAATCAACCCAAAATATGACTAGGGCCATTCTATCTTAGTTGATCAAACAATGTATAACACTGTAAAGGGTACCAATGCTGCAATAGATGTTATGTGAAGTATGCCACATGTCCTCTTTCCAAGGAATATATGAATACAAGTTGACTATTGCTAAAATTGGCCTAAAATTTAGTTGGAGATGTTGATCTAAGTTGATTGAATAATGGTTGGTTTGATGCCCTATCTTGTGTGTTACTATGATATCCACTATCCATGTCAAAATGATTAGTGAATACTCACTAGCATTACATTTATTGCATGTGTCTTCTCTCCAGAGTGATTTGGGAAAATGAATTGAGTCACGAGTGTTGCCAAAATTAGCTCGAAATACATCTCAACCCATTGATCCTTGCTCATCCAACAATAGTGGTGGCAACTAGCATCCCCTTTTACATTGACAAAATATTTATCTTGTTTTATGCTTTTGATGATGATTAAAAAATTATGAAGGTCATAATACAATATAGTTAAATTATTCTAATTCATATAGCATACTTAAAGTTTTAATTATAATTAAAAAGTGGTGCAGGAGCACCCCCAAAACATTCAAATAAATGTACTAAGCATTAATGGGGTCTCTAGACCATGGAGAATAATCTAGACTCCTAGGGCTTTCTCTCAATCATTAAGGTTTAGATTGTGTGAACCCTTTGACAGTCAGGTGGCTATATAAACCTACTATGTAAAGAGGTTACAAGGACCATTCTCATGCTTAGAATCTTAGATTTTGGTCCCTTTAATCTCTAGGGTCACTTTAGATCTTTAGGTTTGTGTTTAGGAATTCAAGTCCTTCAATTAAGTAAAAAGTTTTCATGAGCAAGAAAAGTTGCTATGTGCAACAAAAAGTTGTTGTGCAAATTTTTATCAACTTTCGGGAAACTTGGCCTAATTTGAGTTTTGTTTGTAATAATCTTCCTAATGGTCACAACCATTAGATTTTGGTTGGACTAGTTGGAGAAAGCCTTCAATAGCCCTTTTGAATTAATACAAATAACTGACTCTTCTCTACAATTTCTTGGAGTTTTTTATCAATTGTATAGATGGTATGGACCTAATAGAAGGAAGACCTAGTGTGGATGAAATTCTAGTGCCTTAGCCTTTGTTTTCTTCTAGCTTGAGGTCTTGAAACACTTGGGATCAAAAGATATCCTCAAACTAGTGTAACTTACTTCCAAACCCTCACTAGTTAGGTTTTTAACACTCTAATGGCCATATCTCTCATTCTCACCTTGGGAAAATCCTAATTCTTGGTAGAATGAGAGTTATGCATGTTTACATTAAAATTTTGGAACTTTCCTATAGGGGTCAGTTGGTGGCCGTATAGATGGAGCAATTTTGAGTTGACATCTCTATGTGGCAACTCTGTGACAACAACAAAGATAGAGAGAATTGATGACCTTGGGGTTGAACATGCACACAAAATCTTGGAATCCATGCATCCAAAGTCCAAGAACTAATTCTAACCCACTATATTGGTTATGTAACTTTTTTGGAGTGTACTTCTTTTGGAATGCAACCCTAATTAGGATAATTAGGCCTACCAAGATCCTCAACTTTTTGGGGTTCAAAGTTGGAGTGAAGATCTCTCATTTGGGGTGTTAACATATCTTCCAAAAGGGCATTTTGAAGTACCACTAGTTCCCTTAGTCCTTTTGGAAACCTAAAAGTTAGACCTCAAAACCTTGTGTCAAAAAGCTACTAGGTGAGTGCACCAGTCTAGAAGGTAGTCCACATAGTTGCAGGACTATTTTGTCTTTGTGGAATTAGAAGGCCCTTGAAAATAGGATTCTAAGCCCTAATAAAGGTAAACCAAACCCTTACACATATTCACTCATAGTTAAGAATTCATCCAAATAGATGTACTACTATGGAGTTAAGAAAATCAAAGAGAAACCTGATTATACCATTTCTCTGCATCGAGTGGTATCATAGCCTAAACTAAGTTTTAGGATCTAAAAGTTTTTTTTCCCACCATGTTAGAAGGAGAAGAGTTATTCTCAAGGATGAAAAACACTGAGATAGTAAAGTATCTTAGGGGCCAAAAAAAAGGAAGATGAGCAAAGAAATCAAGAATATCATAGAAATAATGAAATGTAGGAGATGCAGGAGGAGATTGAGAAACTTAGGACAAAACTTAAGAAGAAAAGTAGTGGGAACTCTAATGGAATTGAATAGAGAAGCGATGAAGAACCCCCTATGGAGGAAGAAGAAGAATGTCCTCCAGATTAGAGGCTACTTGTGAAGACTCTAAAATCCATAGAAAGAAGAACCTTGGATGCTAGGTTTGATCTACCTACCTATGATGGGAAAATGAACCCTAATGCTACTATCGATTGGGTAAGTGCCCTAACCAGTTTCTTTGATTGTGAAAGTATTCTTGAATCTCAGAAAGTCAAAATTGCCAAGTCAAGACTAAGGGGATATGCCCTTACATGGTGGAACTTCATCCAAGATGTAAGAATGAAGGATGGAAACAACCAAGTGTCCACATGGAAAAAGATGGCAACTTTTCTCAAGGAAGCCTATTTTTTTGTAGATTATGAAGTACAACTTCATAAGAGAAGGATGGGGTTAAGATAAAAGGATATGGATTTCTCCAACTACATTGAGGAGTTCCATAATCTTGTGATGCAATCTAGTACTGTGGAACCAGAAAGTGTGAAGCTTACAAGATACTTGAAAGGACTTAAAATGTCAATTCAAGATGAATTGAGCCTAACCACCATGACTACTACACAATAATAATTTTTGCTGGCTACCAAAGTAGAGGAGAAGTTCAAGAGAAGGAATGAACAAGGTGGAAGAGGAAAAGGAATAAATGATAGAGGAAAGAGTAGCTCTTGGAACAAAGGGCAATCAAACAATGAAAATAAACCTCCTAAATAGAATGAGGGACCCAAGGAGTATGGAGAATCTAGTTCAAGATGGAACTATAGAGCTAGGAGATCCTTTAGCAGAGGTAGAGGGAGATCAAATGGACCCCCAAAATGCTACAATTGTAATCAAACTAGACATTACACAAATATATGCCCTAAGAAGGGAGGCAATAGTCAAGGAGAAAGAAAAACACCATTGACTCAGGAAGAAAGAGAGCTTGAAGCTGAGGAAGGAACAACCTTGATGATGAGGTAGACATTTTTGGAAGTCCCTCACAATCAAGAACCTCCATAAAGAAAGAACCTATTCAAAACAAAAGTCAAATGTCAGGGAAAGGTATGCAATCTTTTAATTGATTCTAGTTCAATAGAGAATTTAGTCTCTAAGGAAATGGTACAAAAACTCAAACTAAGCAAGACTCCTCATCCCTTTCCTTACCATGTCTCATGGCTTAATAAAGATCAAAAGACCTTAGTGACCAAACAAACCTTGATAGAATTCTCTCTAGGTGATTTCAATGATAAAGTTTTGTGTGATTTAGTAGAAATGGATGCTTGCCATCTTCTACTTGGTAGACTATGGTAGTATTATATGGATGCTAGTTATAGTTGCAAGAAAAATACTTATACCATAATCGGGGATGGGAAAACTTACACCATGAAACCTTTGTCTGATCAAAAGAAATAAAAAGAACCATTGGTCATAGTTGTTGGTGGAAAGAAACTGATAAAAACAATAAAGGAGACTGATGAAGGACATGCTCTAATACTCAAACCAAGGGATGAAGTAAAAGCTAAGAAGGAGGAACCAATTCCTTAAGTGGCACAATAACTACTTGATGAGTACCATGAGGTAGTTAACATTGA
The DNA here is from genome assembly GCA_028749045.1 of Cupressus sempervirens. Lineage (NCBI taxonomy): Eukaryota > Viridiplantae > Streptophyta > Pinopsida > Cupressales > Cupressaceae > Cupressus > Cupressus sempervirens. Next base: position 555,524,639 of record CM053783.1, read on the forward strand.
TTTACCCTTATTGCTCCCACCCATGAGAGACATTAGCCACCAAATTGACTTCATTCCAGGTGTTTCTCTACCTAATAAGCCCCCTTATAAAATGACACCTTCACAACATGTAGAAATAGCTAAGCATGTTAGTGAGTTGTTAGAAAAATGCCTCATACAAAAGAGTCTTAGCCCTTCTGTAGTCCCATCAGTGTTGGCCCCAAAGAAGGATGGTAAATGGAGATTTTGTATAGACAACAGGGTAGTGAATAGAATCACTATCAAATATAGGTTTCTAATCCCAAGGATTGAAGATTTGCTAGAACAATTAGGGACTGCATCCTACTTCTCAAAAATTGATCTATAATCTGGCTATCACTAAATAAGGATAAAGCCAAGTGATGAATGGAAAATGACCTTCAAAAAAATAGAAGGACTTTATGAATGGCTTGTCATGCCATTTGGGTTAAGCAATGCACCCTCTACCTTCATGAGGCTAACGAATGAAATCTTCCAAGACTATAATGGTAAGTTTTTGGTTATCTATCTTGATGACATACTAATATTTAGTTGCAGTCTAGAGGAGCACCTTAAGCACTTAAAGTTGGTCTTCAAAAGGTTACAAGAACACAAGTTGATGATCAACCTTAAAAAGTGCACCTTCTTGAAGAAAGAACTCATATTCTTGGGATTTATAATATCAAAAGGCACCTTGAAGATGGATCTTGCTAAGGTTGAATCAATAGTCAACTAGCCACCCCCTAAAACCTAAGGTGATGTAAGAAGTTTTCATGGACTAGCTATATTTTGTAGGAGATTTGTCAAAAAATTTAGCTATGTGTGTGCACCTATGCTTGAAATAGTTAAGGGTGGAAGAAAAACTAAGTTTGAGTGGACAAAGTAAGCTAATGATGCTTTTGAATACTTGAAATCTAGAGTGGCACAATATCCCATATTGACTCTTCTTGATTTCAATAAAGTTTTCATAGTAGAGATAGATGCAAGTAACCTTGCTATAGGAGTAGTCCTAAGCCAAGATGAAAAAGTAGTAGCATTCTTTTCAGAAAAAATAAATGATGCTAAAAAGAGGTACTCCACTTATGACCTAGAGCTCTATGCAATGGCCCAAGCCCTCAAAAAATGGAGGCATTATCTCTTACCCAAAAAATTTGTAGTTTCTATTGACAACCATGCATTGAGTTACTTGAATTCTTAGGATAAATTAAGTGTCAAGCATGTAAAGTGGATGGAGTTGTTGTAAGCATACTCTTTTAGTATTAAAAATAAGAAGGGCCAGACCAACAAAGTGGCTAATGCATTGAGCAGAAGAGTCGCCTTGATACAATAGGTACAATTTCACAGTATTGGTATCAATGCCCTCATAGATCTCTATATTGGTGATTCAGACTTTGGTGAAATTTATTAGGTGTGCACCACATTAATGGACAGCTACCATACTAACTTCTTTGAATATCTAATCCAAGATGGCTTGCTCTTCAAGGGACAACAACTCTACATCCCAAAGTGCTTAATGAGAGACACAATTGTTAAGGAAAAGCACTATGGTGGGATAAGTGGTCATTTCTGTTTGGATAAAACACTGGAGGAAGTTAGGAGACACTATTATTGGCCAAAATTGTAGAATGATGTTAGAAAGTATGTAGAAATTTGTGTCATTTTCCAACAAGCCAAAGGCACCTCAACCAATCAAGGACTTTATTAGCCTCTCCCTATACCATCCCAACCATGGGAGGCAATATCAGTGGAATTTTTTATGAGGCTCCCAAGGATCAAACATGGCTATGATAATATATTTGTGGTTGTAGACCATTTTAGAAAAATGACACATTTTATCCCTTGCAAAAGCACCCATGATACATCACACATTGCACAATTGTTCTTCAAAGAAATTGTTAGAATTCATGGGCTACCTAAATCTATTCAGACATGGATGTAAAGTTTCAAGGCTATTTTTAGAGAACTTTGCATAAGAAGTTGGGCATAAATCTTTAGTTTAGCTCTACATGCCATCCCCAAATAGATGGGTAGATATAAGTCATCAATAGGTCCCTAAACCTTCTTAGATGTTTGACAAAGAAATACTCACAAAGTTAGGATATTGTACTCCCATAGGTATAATTTTCCTTCAATGACTCTCTCAATTGGTCTATAGGGAAAAAACCCTTTCAAAAAGTCTATGGAGTTCACCCTAAGGGACCAATGGAGCTAAGAGAGCTCCCTACTAATTTTAAAACTAGTGCCAAAGGTGAAGAACTAGCATAAATGATCAAATAGATCCAAGAGTAGGTGAAAGATAACTTAGAACATGCATCTCAATAATACAAGGCATAAGTAGACAAAAGGAGAGAAATACATTTCAAAGTTGATGATAAAGTGTGGGCCTATCTTAGAAAAGAGAGACTCCCAAGGACCCAACACTCCAAACTTCAAATGAAAAAGATAGGGCCCTACACAATATTTCATAAGTTTGGCCAAAATGCATATGAAATCACACTGCCAACAACTCTTTCAATCTCTCCAATATTCAATGTTTCTGACTTAACTCCTTTCAAGAAAAATACAAACATGGCAAGTGCTTCAACTGATCCTGTAGAGGTACATGATTATTGGATCAAGAATTTTCCCCCAAGACAACCTCTTCAATTAGAGAAGATACTTGAAACAAAGATCTTGATGAAAACTAGGCATAATACCTATCTCCAGTACCTAGTCAAGTGGCAAACCCTACCTGACATTGATGTCACTTGGATGATTGAACAAGATATCCTTCAGCATGGGTATACCTTGGAATAGTTATACTCAAGTTGGGACTTGAGTTTGAAACAACTTGGGTAGTATGGTGTATGAGCACCCCCAAAACATTCAAATAAACCTATTAAGAATTGATGGGATCTCCTAGACCATGGAGAATAATCTAGACTCCTAGGGCTTTCTCTTAGTCATTAAGGTCCTGATTGTGTGAACCCTTTGACAATTAGGTGGCTATAAAAATCTACTATCTAAAGAGGTAACAAGCATCATTCTTATGCTTAGGATCTTAGGTATGGGTCCTTTTAAGCTCTATGATCACTTTAGGTCTTTAGGTTTGTGTTTAGGACTTCAAGTCCTTCAATTAAGTAAAAAGTTGTCATGAGCAAGAAAACTTGCCATGTGCAACAAAAAATGTGGTGCAACTTTTTAGCAACTTTCGAGAAACTTGGCTTGATTTGAGTTTTGTTTGTAATAATCTCCCCAATAGTCATATCCATTAGATTTCAGTTGGACTAGTTGGAGAAAGCCTTCAAATAGCCCTTTTAGCTGGGTGGAAGGCATTACCATGTACCTTTTCTTTGAATTAATACAAATAACCGCTTGTTATCTACAATTTCTTGGAGTTTTTTTATCGATTGTATAGATGGTATGAACTTGATAGAAGGAAGAACTAGTGTGGATGAAAGTCTAGTGCCTTAGCCTTTGTTTGTTTCTAGCCCAAGGTCTTGAAATACTTGGGATCAAAAGATATCCTCAAACTGGTGTAACTTACTTCCAAACCCTCACCAATTAGGGTTTTAACACTCTAATGGCCATATCTCTCATTCTCGCCTTGAGAAAATTCTAATTCTTGGTAGAATGAGAGTTATGTGTGTGTAATTAAAATTTTTGGAACTTTCCTGCAGGGGTTAGTTGGTGGCCATATAGATGGAGCAATTTTGAATTGGCATCTCTATGTGGCAACTCTATGACAACAACAAAGATAGAGTGAATCGATCACCTTGGGGTTGAACCTACAGAAAATCTTGGAATCCATGCATCTGAAGTCCAAGGACTTGGTCTAACCCATTGTATTGGTTTTGCAACTTGTTTGGAGGGTACTTCCTTTGAAATGCAACCCTAATTAGGACAATTAGGCCTGCCGAGATCCTCCACTTTTTGGGGTTCAAAGTTAGAGTCAATACCTCTCATTTGGGGTATTAACACATCTTCCAAAGGGGTATTTTCAAGTGACACTAGTTCACTTAGTTCTTTGGGAAACCTAAAATTTAGACCTCAAAACCTTGTGTCAAAAGGCTACTAGGCCAGTGCACCAGTCTTGAAGGTAGTCCACATATTTGTAGGACCAGTTTGTCTTTATGGAGTCAGAGAGAACTTGAAAATAGGATTCCAAGCCATATTCAGGGTAAACCAAACCATTACACATATTCACTCATAGTTAAGAGTTCATCCAAATAGATATATTATTGTGGAGTTGAGCATTGCTCTCATAAAGGAATGCTTTTGGATTTGGATTGAGTTGATGTTTATAACCCCTTAAAAAGGTGTAGAGCCTTGTGTGTGTCTACTCTCATATAGGGAGTTAAGAAAATCAAAGGAAAACTTGATTATGCCATTTCTTTGCATCAAAAAGTCATTACAGTGAGTAGTTGAGCATTCTTATATAGCATCTTTATTATTTATTAGAGAATAGGGATGACACGTGTCTTTTTTTTGGTTTCATTTATAAAAAAATGGTTGAGCATGCCCCACATTTTCCAAAAATCATCTCTGGTTGTTGGTCTAACTTGATTAAACAATGTTACTATGAGCATAGTGATTTCAAACTTGATCATATTTGTCACATGACTTCTTTCTAGGGTACTTGGAAAAGCTAGTCAGCTATTGCTGAATTTAGACCGAAAAACATCTAAAGTCATTGATCTTTGTTCATCCAATGGTCATCATGACATCACCTTTATAATATTAATAACAAAGATGATAGTTCTTGAATATATAAGAATATTTCTAATTTTAAAAATGAATTAGTTTTTCAATGATACTTTAAATTTGATTGTAAAATAAGCTCATCCAATGGAGAGTTAAATCTGATTGTAAAAGTAACTATCGATTATGTTCCACATATTCTATTATTTTGTGTCGGTAGTGTTGAAACCAAACACTAATAACTATTTATTAATTAAATTGATTGTTAAATGTGAAACCTCAATACGTTAATTTTAATTCAATGTTAAATATTATATTTTTTTTCTTAACAATTTAATAGAAAAATTAAAAAATGCTAAAATATTGCATAAGAAAACATAACAATGAAATACAATTTTATATGGAACTCCAAAAATTTCATTGATATTCCTTGAAAATTACAATCTAAGGTAAACACATGTATAATGATTGTAATTTGATTAAACAAAATAGAAAGTGAAACTAGACTTCTGGGGACAACCCTAGTACTACTATACTAGTCATTGTAGAAAGCACGAGACATGACTAAGGTTGTGAATTCTTCTAGCCATGGGTTTTCCTAAGTCACTTCA